>JAUUDY010342076.1:0-11604 GCA_032361765.1 Panulirus inflatus
ATCTACTATCTTACAACTTTTTAAACTTCTGAATGCTGTCTGCTCTTGTCATTTCCTCATTCGTTTTATACCATTCACCCACACTCGTAAAAAAACTAATTTTTTAAACCCTATCTAACAAGTTCCTTCTTTCACTTCATTCTGTAGCCTCTGGTTGGTCTATCCTTGCGTTTTTGGAACTGAGTTAAAAGCTTAGAGGCTGAAATTACCTATTGCCACTGTACGGGGAGGGAGTTGAACACAAGTGGTTCCCCTTACTCTTCTCTTTAGGGAAATTTAAGACTTCTAGCCTTTCCCTGCAGCCCAGCCATCTCAGTCCAGGTACCATTTTTCTTACCATGTACTTGAACTCTGTTCTTTGTTCTTCAGTTGCAGAGATCGAACTAAATAAGCATTTTCTAGTTCTTGGTCCAGTATAGGATGTGTAAAGATCCCACAGTATTTCCTTATTCATGAATTTGAATTGTTAATCTAACATTTGCCAGCAGGCAGTTTGTCTCCTTTACTATTCTCTTTATGTAAGAATTTGGTAACATATTGGGAACGAATCAACTCTCAAGTCTCTCTCTCACATACTCATATTCCTGCAGCTTATTTCCTGTTGGATGATTCACATGTTAAGGTCCTCTTTCACCTTGTCTCGTACTCTTCATACTCACATGTGTGTATGTATATGTGTGTGTGTATGTTTGTAAACTAAATCGTTTTTTAACCCTGGTCCCTGGATGATATAGATGTTAAATTACGAATAAGAAATATTTATATATATTCATTATATAACCTCTCTTGGGCGAATCTCCTTTATTTACTATAGTTCATATTTCAGCAAGAGATTAAGCCATAAAGAAATACGCCTTCTGCTTCTAATTTATTCACTACGTAACCACACAACGAAATATGACCTGATCAAACAAAATATCATAAAGTATGTTTACATTAATTTGGAATTTGATTAGCGTTTCAAACATCATATCGATAACATGAAGGTATAACAGTAACGAAAGCATATGAAACGTAAAGAAATTTGTCAAATAGGTGAGTAATTAACACAAATCCATTTAAAGTGTCTCCCATGACTGGCAGCATTTAAATGGAATACCAAGTTCGCCTCCTCATCTGCTCCCATACCATCATGATATTCTGCTTAATCCTATTCTTTCGTAGGTGCGTAATCCTATTATTTCGTAGGAAAGCGGTAATGGAAAGTATACGACATGGAAGGACTGGCATAGATTATGTTTTTATGACTTCAATGATTCTTATTGTCAGATGCTCCTAGCTGCACTTTAAGCCAGATGAAATGTTTACATTGTACTTTATAATGTCTTGTTCGTTACATAGTTTAATGATGAAGTTATATTTTTTCATTTGATCTTGCTGTGAATACAGTACGATTTTCAGCCAAAATGGAATAATATTGCAGTTATAGCATTAATTGTACACGGGTAGATAATATGAAGCAGATGTGCTCGAACCAAAACAAGATGAATAGAGAGCTGGCCCGTGATTGGCTGCACGTCCGGCAACCCACCAATGGCAGCCTCGCGCTCACATGAAAACAAAACGAAAATAAATGGCGCCATGAGAATCAAGGAGGTGGTCGATACACCCAATTTGATGTCAAAACTTGCAAGTTATTTTCCCAATTTCTGTATTGCCAGCAGGAATGATGGACGCGTCAAATACGCTTCTGAAAAGACTGTGTTCTCACGTCACAGGGATTAACGATGGTGAGTTTTCTGAGGGGCTCGTGTCTAGATCTCTTGGGCAGATTTGGGCTTTGAATGATTTAGGGCATCTACTCAGAATCCCATCTCTTTGTGTACTCAGATTAAAGATGATCCTTGCAGGCTTGAGTAAAGTATTTAGGTAGCAACTAGTGACTACATCTTAGTCTCGTAATGGTGTGAGTTTAGGTAAGAACTTTCCAGTGTCATTGTATAGGGGTGAAGTTAAACTTGCGAAGTTCAAGTAAATGCCCTTGGTTGACGTTAATGACTTGTTTCTCTTAAATAAAGCTTTGTTTTGATATGAGAATATTGGAGTTTATTGGTTTATTTTATATCTGGTATTACACTGGAGGATTAAAGTGGGATGAAGTATTTCAGTTTTAGATATTTACTTTCAAAATTAAGCAGGACAGAGCTATAAAAAGATGATTTAAGGTTAAAAGAATATCATTGAGCCTTATGAACCCAGGAACCTAGCCTCACTTAACTCAAAGATCTAGTGGGTAGGTCTTATAGCATATGGTAATAAGGATGCTGATATAAACAAAGTCTAACACTTGTATTTTGTTTTTGTTTTTCAGATATCAGAATTGATTTGTATAATTAAGGCTGACAGCGAATGTTTCCTTCAGATTTCTTCCATTAAATGTTGAAAATATTTAAACTCATTAATTGTGAAGAAAATTATTGAGAATATGTTAAAGTGGATCCACTGTATACTAGATATCATTGAAATACTATGTATTTGAAAATACTGTATACAACCAGAGCCAGACTTGCAAGTCTGTCGGCTGAGGGATCTTACATCAATGTGTCAGACTTCCAGTGAAGTTGCATATTATTTACCTTTGCTATTAAGTACAGGTATTGATAACGTACTGATATTACACAGCTATGTAAAGTTGTAAAAACCTGATTGTAATGTAGAACTGTACCTTCATACTGTCATCAGAAATTACCCATGTTTTTGAAGTTTATTATCCAAAGAAACTGGATTAACATATCAGGTATCAACTCACATAAAATCAAACTGAATGTGATATCCAAAATGTTCATAAGAAGAAAACACTGTATTTATAATTGTATGTTATTACAGTACTAAGATTTTATATCTATACATGACTAGAATGATTACTGGGATTGATTTTATGGGTTTTCACTCATTGCGTCACTGTCCTGGGAATATAGCCAGAGCCTAGGTATGTTACGCCTCGTTCTACATCTGATAAAGGATCTACATTAGGGCAGCAAAAGTATGTGTGGGATGTTAGCAATTAATGATTGTCGCTAATTAAATCAACACATAACAAGGAAACTTTTACCACTTGATTAAGTGGTGGTGTGAATGACGGAAACTTTCGAAATATTATTCTAAAGGTGATATTTTATGATGGTTTATACTTGGAGAAAATAAAGCAAATGCAACACTCAAAACTACAAGTAGCAATGAATATTGAGCGGTTTTGTTTGCAGTGGAAGTGGTGTTTAGAAAATGCAGAAAGAGTCGTGCAGCAGGATTTGGAGCATTATATTTCATTGAGATTTGTTTGATAAGGCAATATTGATAAGGGATATGAATGACAGGGCAAATGTGAGGTTGTTTGATGTAAAGATACATGAAACGCTTGACAAATGACCTTAAACTTTGAAAATTTCTTATACCCTTTGTAGTAGCTGAGATTTATCCTGAGGTTCAGCATGCTTTTCTAGTCAAGATGTAATAGAGCATTATGCATACTGCCAACAAAAGTGATCAAACTGAAATGGACCAAATGTCCCTTCATGCCCCTGCCCAACCTCCCACAGGCAACCATTCCATGAGGTCCCTGCAGCAGACCAATCTCATCCATTGGGTTGGTTGATGTTTTTCACACAGGTTCTCTTGATTTCCTACAGTTGTTTTATTTACGTTTACATTGACTTCATATTTTCCCTGATATATGTACCTTTACCACTGCCACATTATTTAATACTGTAGAATATAATGTAATGCTCCACAACTCTCCCTGTATTCTTTAAACACCACCATACCATTAGAAAACTAAGTCACTTAGTAATGAAGGCTCAGTTGGATGCATGCCTGATTTGTTAATATATTCAACTCCGAAAAAAACCTGACACAACTAATCTAACCAGACCTAAACTTGACCTAATCCAACCAAACTTAACCTGACCCAACTTGACCAAGGTTAAAGGAAGTACTGTACTCAAAATTTGAAATCATGCATTGGAAATGATTTTACTGACTGAAATATTGCTTGATACCATTTCCATTGACAAAGTCAATCACTGAAGGTGTGATATATGAGATATATGTTTATATATGCTGTGACTGCTGCTTTTCAATCAGTGATTTGCATGACAATGATTTTGTTTAACTGTTTTATCTTTATATCTAAATAAAACTGATTGCATCACAAAACTGATAAAGATTTTTTGGCAGAAAGTCTTGTATGTCATTTGGTAGTTGCTTTAAAGAAGTAGATTTGCAGTTACTCAAGTACTTACAGCTAACCATTAGTCCGGAATAATGTGTATGTTTTGTACATTTTGATGAACAGAACCTTCTATGTTATCCAATTTGCACAGGACGATATACCAAATTAATTCTTTGGCAATTTTTGTGTTTCAGAGAGACTTGCAGCACATTTTCGGCTAGCTGTCGATCTTTTGAATGAGGGTCCATCTGGTCTTCCTGTCAAAGATCATAATGTTGTTGCTGATAAGATAAAGCGACGACTGGCTAGAGAGAAGCGTTTAGAGGATGCTGCCCGTTTCTCAGGCTTAATGAACAAACTTCTAAAATCGGTTAGATATGACAGTTTGATGATTTTCTTACATTTTGATCTCATGGATTCTTAATAAGCATTTTTGATGGGAATATTATGAACCAAGAACTTATTATTTTCAAAGAATTTTTTCTGACAGATTTTGTTCTGATGTATGCTACTTTTTTTCTGTGGACTATTAATATAGATGTTTACCACGACTCACTCACTCATTTTCTCCTCATTCCATTCTTCAGATGAAGATTGTGAATATTTGCTTTAGTTACAAACAGTGTATTAGTTTGCTCCTTTTGTAAGTATTCGTCATACAATTTTTTGCTTTGCAGGCTGTATTAAGAAACAAAACTAGCATTCTGTCATTTTTCTTGGCCTTGAGTCAAGATAGTTCATCTCACAGTGGCTTAAGAATTAGTGCTCACTCTTCAGCTGCACAAATACCGGTAAGTACTTTAGGCCAATGGAAATTGTAGCAGAGACTAGGCCCTCTACTGTTAAAGTTAATACTAAATGTCTTTCTTTTTGAAATACATCAATATACTACAAGTTCCATTAATCATGCACATTTCTAGAAATGCATCGAATGCAAAATCCCTCTCCTTTATGATTTTTCACTCCTTTCACCTCACCCTCAGTCTTCCCTGTCCTCATCTTTTTTCATTGCATTCACATACACACTCAGCCTTCCTTCTTTACTAATCCTCACCACAAAGTCTTTTTTTGTTTTTTCAACTGTTTGTTCACATAAGTCCACATAAACTCAAATATCCTCATTTCTCTGTCTGTACAGTCATACAGCCACTCCAGGGGTTGAAAATCCATCTCCTTTGCTTGCAAAGTGCTGTCTAACAAATTAATTGACTTGTGCTAACTAATATTAAACAGAAGCATTAGTTAGAAACATTTGATAGAAGCAGTAGGTAGGAACATTAGGTGGGAGCAGTAGGTAGAAGTATGGGTTGGAATATTAGGCAGGAACATTAGGTAGAAGTAGTCTGTAAGAAAACACTGCACTAGAGTTGCCCTCTGTCAGTGGCCTGCTAAAGGTGAGACATTAAAGGCTAAGAAGTGTCACTGGAGTTCCCAGAGGGAAGGGGCTTCAGAGATATAGATTGATAGATAGATGCATTGTAACCCCTTCCAAGCATAGTAATTGGAAGTTTATTTCTTTTCAGCAGTTTGAGAATGGTCTTTGCAATGGACATGGAAGTGAAGAGCTATTCCAGATGCCTAAGCTACACCAAAATGTTGATGCAGGTATTTCCACAGAAGATGTCCTGGTCAGTGCATCACCAAGCTGCATTGTTCCTGGATCAAAGGAGGATGGGTCATCACATGTCTCGGGAAGTAATAGGGTGTCTCGTTTGGCAGCAATGTATAAAGGTATGAAGTGTGATGTATTGTAAGAGACATGCTAATTACATATGTTTATCAGTTTCCTCTTGATAGGTAGGTTGAATGAGTGAATAAATAGATGAACTTTCATGGAGATGATAGAAAGAGTACTCATTTATCTCCTGTGTGTTGTAGTAGGCTTGTAAGAGGGGGAGAAGTAGGAGGCTGGAAATCCTTCCCTCCTTTATGATTACTTTCCAAAAAAAGGTACAGATGAAGGAGCAAAGTGAGGATATTTCCTTTAAGGCTCTTTCATTTGTCCTTTTTGCTATTACTAATACTGGAAACAGCAAATGAACATAAAAGAAGAAAAAAATATTAGAAACGATGATTATGATAATTATGATAGTAATGCAGCAGTGTGTAGGAAATAGTCTTATGATTGATTTCTCTCCCTGACCCACTACTCATGTTAAAAGAAAATCACAAATTGAAAACATCCAAACATGATCTGTGGAGGCCTAAGGCTTTTGTATTAGTCTAGTGAATATAAGAAGGTAATATATCAAAAGCTGGTTTGAATAATGGAATAGGACAACTGTAAACCCAAACAGCACCCACAAAAATTTGCAAAGAGAAAAATTTCATGAGAGGTTAGTGGGACATGCTAATATCAGGATGTTGAGGATGCAAACACATATTTAGGCTTATATTTGTTAATATGTAAGTTTTTCATTCATTAGTTTTCTTTGCGCTAATGCATCATAATCTTTTTATTTGTAAGTGCATTTCATAAAAGGGATGTCAAAGTATTTTCTTTAAGTTTAAGGATTTTTCATTGTTCTTGTATTTTTTGATAGTATAATTTTTTTTTATGAAAAATTCTTAATTGTGATTAAATCTCAAGATCTTTGTGATTCAATAATCTTATTTATTTGAGTATATTCCTCATTGCAATTTGGGTACCTTTATTAAGGTTAGGTAAATGGAATAAAAGAAGATGATTTCTTTTGATATAGCATTATACTTAAGGTTCCCTTCTTTACACTAATCTTCATTATATGTGAAGGGATGTGAACAACAACATAATGGAGCTGCTCATCATGGCCTATGCATGCAAGACATCATCAGCACGCAACATTGTGGGTGTCATACCCTACTTGCCATATTGCAAACAGAGTAAAATGAGGAAGAGAGGCTGCATAGTATCTAAGCTGCTTGCTAAGATGATGTGTAAGTTTGTTTTTACTTTATTTTTATGTATCAAGGAAGCCGCAAAATTTGTTGAAAAGATGAAGGTGAACTGAAAATTAGGTTGTTGAGATAGTGTGGTCACTGATGTATATAAAATAGATTTTGATGATATTTGAAGAGATGTCTTAGCCAAGAAGAAATAACTCTGGAAGTTCAAATTTTGATTTAAACTAATTCATATGTGTAACTGGGATGTATTTAGGATTTAATTGACTGTTAAAAAGGTTAGAAAACTTGAAATGTATAAAATGAAAATTAGGGGACCTGCATCTTTGGATAATTATCAGTCGCAACACCCTAGCTACGTATAGGGATTTGGCCAATATATTCCTTAGGCTAGTAGTTGGTGAACTATATGTTTTAGGAAGTTTTTGAATTATTTAGTTTAAATTTCAATGGAAAAAATTTAGAGAAAGTAGATGAATATACTTATTTAGATATATCTGTTGCATCATCTGTGGAACTCCTCATTGTAGAGGTCTGAAATTGAGTGATAAGTACTGTATGTTTAAAGCTGAGGTTGAATGAAAGAGAGAGAAAAGGTGTACCTACCTTTGAGTACCTACAAGAAGATTTAGTCATAATGGTGGTGTTAGTGTAGAATGCTTACTACCCGTCTTGCTTGATGAATAAGCCTATTCTCAACTGCCACCAATGTTACATGATTATCTATTCTTGGTTCATCTGGGACCGATTTCAACCACAGGTCAAGTAATCTTTTAAATGCTTTTGTAGTTATTCCATTTATGTTTCTTGTTTCTCCAGGCAGTACTCTGAATAACTTTTGTTGCTTCCTTGTTGGGCTATCATATATATTAATTTAATTTATTTTTGGTATTTTTCTTGTTATTCATGAAGATGTAAGAATTCTATATCTTCCCTGGTGAGAGGCTCATAGGTTTAACACATTTTCTTTATACCTTCAATATATTCCCATGTTTAGATTATTTTGTGTTTTTCATATCATTCTTTTAAAGGGTTAGTATGTGTCCATCATTTATTTTTATTTTTGTCATTATATTTTCTCTCACCATTGTAAATGTTAGTTATACAGATCTTAATTTCTGTGACTGAAGCAAAATTATTGGAACCAATCTCCCTCTCCTCAGTTTTTGCTCATTGACATGTCTGAGTTTCCAGTGAGCTAATTTTTTGAAATTTTGTATGTGAACTTGGGTGAGTATATGTACCTTCCCTGAGTTTCACAGTTGCATCACAATTTTTGAAAGTTGTAACATGCTTGAAATAAAGCCTTCAGTAGTGTAGGACAAAATAGCCTCTCAGAATTTTTTTTATCTAAAATGTTTCCATGGACTCTGAGGATATGGTCACTGTAGAATTCAAACTGACAAAATATTCTTACCTATAACCTGATTGCCCTCTTTGGATTATATAAAAATTAGAATAGAAATGAATTATTTTTGATAATGTCTTTGCTTGATGATAATTGGTTTTGATGGAATAAGATTAGTATTTTGGTTTGGGATTATCTGTGCCAACACTGATGATCTTCCATTAGTGCTGCCTCCCACCCAAGCAAGTCTTGCCTAGCAGCTAAAGCATCGATGATGTGTCATTTTATAGCAAAATTTTTTAGACAGTTTTTATGATAGCCAAGAAATGTAATCATCTGAGTTGGAAATGCAGTAGGCTGCCTTTTCTTTTTTATTTCATTATTGAGGGTTCATTTTTTCCAGTTTGCTGTACGTATCTTGTCAAGTGGTCTATGATAATGGCAAAAATATTCAGTTTAGATCCTTATTTATTTTTCAACTTTATGATTCATGACATTTTGTGTTGTAAGGATGATGGCGCATGTAGTTTTCTTTGAATACTTTGCTTAGTTTACATATCTCCACATTCTAATGCTGTAAATGTCAGTAAACTTCAAAAGCTCATATTAAGCACTGTTAATTTTTCATGTTCTTCCTGCCATATGTGAAATTATTGTCTTCAAGCCTTTTAGTGGTTGATATATTAGCATGAATATTCTGGCTTTTCCACAGACAAGGCTGGTTTAACTCACATCATCACAATGGATTTGCACCAGAAGGAGATCCAGGGGTTCTTTGAATGCCCTGTTGACAACCTGAGAGCCTCCCCCTTCCTCTTGCAGTACATCCAGGAGAGTATTCCTGACTACCGTAATGCTGTCATAGTTGCACGTGACCCAGGATCAGCTAAGAAGGCTACATCCTATGCTGAACGTCTCAGGCTAGGTTAGTTTGTTTTGTATGCTTTTTCATTTTATCTATACTGCACAGGAATCTTGAGTTTACTGCCTGCTGATTATCAATCCGTTATCAAAATACTCAGATTTTAACCACTATCTTTTTTCTTTTTTTTTTGTATAATAGCATCCATAGATTTTGTTTTGAAAAAATTTTGATGCTAATGCTGATGATATATACCGAACATGATATTCTGTCTATATTTCTGTATTTGTGATTGAATAGAAAATTTGCCTCTGGTTTGCATGAATATTACTGAGCATATAAAACAGTGAAAGGTATTTAAAAGGGAGGGATAAAACCAGTGTTTATCCCAAGAAAATAATCAGTTAATGGTGTGAGCTAGAGGTAGCTCATCTCCCTCACCACCATCCTCATATCACTGACTCGCAACACAATTCCATTGATGGTTAGCAAAACAATGCCATTGATGGTTAGTTCTTCATTCAACCCTCAGTCACTACAAGCACAAGAACAAAATATTCTGTTGCATAACTTATAACTGCAACATATGCTTACAGGGTCCTGAAAAAAAGATCTGATCTGTTTTGGGACCAGCCTTCTCTGTGGTTTCTTCCAGTGAAATTCAATTTTGATTGCAAAGCATTTGAATGCAGTTAGTGCTAAGGTTCAGGGAATATAATTTATTTCAAAATTTGAATTTGGTTGGGAGAGTTAGTTGATTTTGTGACTTCCATGAACAGTGCTTAAAAAATTGTGACCCATATCTCTAAATTAGATAATGGTAATGTGTCTCATTATTCTTATACAAATCTAGGTGTTTACTTTTGCTGTGATTATTTCCCTTGTTTAAGAAGGGAGAAAATTTTAAGAAGCTATCAAGAAGACATATAGCAGTGCAATAGAAGGTACAAGAAGTAGGCTACAAAGGAAATGTTTAGATGTGTTGAGAAAATGTGTAATGGCTAGGGATACTTTAGATGATGATACTAGAGTCATGTCCGTAGACCATTTTGTTTATGTAGGTGGTATGAATAGAAAAGCGGAAAAGTAAGGAGCACTTTCATACATTTTGAAGTCTTTGTTTCAAGTAAACAAACTGGGCATAGGTTGAAGTTGGGAATTCAGTGATGATAATAGATAAATGGAAAGGAGAAGGAAGAGAATTGTCATGTTAACAGGTAGGTAGTTCTTTAGTATAGTTTTTATTTTATTGCTTCATTGTGGCAGGAAGAGAGTATCTGTGCTGGCCTGATTCACTAAGGTTGCCACTTATTAGCTTGGAGTCAGTGTTCTGCAATCATTATCTTGCATCTAAAACACATAACCGGCATTCAGATTATTTCTCCGTGTGCCTGACAAGTCTGTGGTACACTTGCATTGTTTCCTAGATTTTGGCAGTACCTCCTATGTGAATCTTTTAGATATTTTCTTTGAAAAAAATTTCTAAGCATTTGCTTGTATAAGTCATCTATTCAAGGCAGGTTCAGTAAACATAAATTTTTAAATGTAATATTGATGCTGGGATCAAGTTTGCTCACTCATTTTGTTATTGACATGCTTTGCTGTGTTATTTTTTCCTCTTCACCTCCAAATGTCTTTTATTGAATAGAGGTTATTTTTTTAGGGAAAGTATACCATACACCAGACGAGGCATACAACAACATTGAAATAAAAGATATCAGATATGGTGCTCCACATGGAAAAAGTGATCATACAGTGCCGATTTTGATTTTCATGGTTATTGAAGACAAAAAGATTAGACAGAATACTAGAAAGAAGGGATACAGTTTTGGTAATTATATAGCATAACAGAATTTCTCTTGGAACATAGATTGGGAAATGGAATTCCATAGCCAGCATATAGAACATTTTAGCAAGAAGTTCTGTGATATCTGTAATGAGGGGGTTGGTACAGATATACACAAAAATTGTAACTTTTTGATTTTGTTTTTATAATAAATCACTCGCCTTGTTTTCACTTATATGTTATTATTTTTTTTTTTTTTTTGAAAGTGAAACTCACTGTCAGAACTGTTTCTCGAAAGAAAACACTGGGATGTAGGTTGGAGAGTGATATTATGGAATGTTAAAATATACAGGTACACCACTGATTTTCCAGGGCTCTTGGTTCCAAAGCTTAGCCGGATTAACCATTTTACTGGACCAATCATGGTCAAGTAATAATAATTCATCAACACACTTCTAACCCACTAATTATACATCTCCCATATTTTTTTTTTTTTTCTTGCTTTGTCGCTGTCTCCCGCGTTAGCGAGGTAGCGCAAGGAAACAGACGAAAGAATG
>JAUUDY010342187.1:0-11604 GCA_032361765.1 Panulirus inflatus
AGAGAGAGAGAGAGAGAGAGAGAGAGAGAGAGAGAGAGAGAGAGAGGAGGGGGGGGGCAAGAAAGGCGAAGAGAGAGAGGAGCGGAGACGCTGAGGGAGCTGGCGGGGCCGGCAGGAGGAGACACAAGAGGGAAACAATGGTAAGGTTGAGGAGAGCGGTGCAGGTGGAGACACAAGAGGGAAACAATGGTGGAGCTGGAGGAGCTGGCAGGTGAGGATAGAATATGGGGACACTCTGGTGGAGCTGGAGGGGCCGGCAGATGAAGACAGAAGAGAAAGGGTGAGGACACTAGTGGAGCTGGGGAGTGAAAGCCGGAGCTTGGGGAAGAGGTAGCGAAGGAGAAGAGTGAGGAGGAGAGAACAGAGGTACAGACGAAGGATGAAAGAGTCAATGAGGAGAGGGAAGGACAGGGTGGGACACAGACGGAAAGACAGGTTGGGACAGAATGAGTAAAGGCTGTGTGAGTTGTGTGTCTCTGCAAGCGTTACGTGCGAGACGAAAAGAGTTGGTAAGTTTGGAAACTAAAAGCAAGTAGCCCATGTGGAGGTGAGGCAGGAATAAAAGACAGCTGAGAGAGCCAAGGGCAAGAAACTTGACTGCCACCGAAGTGCTGGCTCACCAGCACAGCCGTCGGTAACGCTCACGATAACCAGACGAGAAGTACCGGTAATAAAGCTCCTTGATCGGTGGGTGGCTGCCTATTACCTACCGGCGAGGGCCCAGCCCGGGCTGCGAGGTGAAGACCCCCGAAGACTTCACAAGGTGAAGGGTAACAAGAGGAGCGGAGACAAGACGAAATAGGTCGTGTGTGGAGAAAACATACGAGGGAGAAACGAGGGAGGAAAAGGATGTATGAAATAACAAACAAGAGGGAAAACGAATGAGGAGGAGGAAAGTACATGAGGATGGGGAGTGAAGGGGCTAGGATAAGAGGAACGGGGAGGACATGGAAGTATGAAGTGGTGAGGGTAGAGAGATGAAGGACGCGCTGAGGGGGAGAAAATGGTGGGGAGTAGGAGCACGACGGATACCAGAAAGGAGAGGGAGAAACTGAATGGGAAGAAAGAACTGAGAAGCAAGAGGGAAAGCGGAAATAGTACGAAAACGGAGCGAGTGGAGAGGAAAAAGAAAAAAACAAATCGATCTTGGAAGCATGCCTCGGTGCAGCCCAGTCTTCAGAAAGAAGACAGCTCAAACTACTCTATCACTCCATCATTCTCTCACCTCTGCTCTCTATCACTCCATCATTCTCTCACTTCTGCTCTCTCACTCCATCATTCTCTCACTTCTGCTCTCTCTCTCTCACTCCATCATTCTCTCACTTCTGCAATCTCTCCAGTCTTCAAAAATTCTTGGAACTTCCACTTCCTTGAAGACTTACCATCCCATTACCTTCTTTAATATCACCAACACGACCTTCGCAGCGGTCTCTCTTGTGTGACACGCCTCTAGTCCTCTTCTCTGGGATCTTGGGGTCAATCCTTTGTCACGACTCTCGAGACACGGCTTTGTTTACCGAACTTCCTTCCTCCGGCATACCTTTCCTATGGTTTCATCGCGACAGTTGTTGATGGAGGAGACCTACACTGGTGTCCCTCAGGGTTCTGTCCTATGGTCACCCCCCCTTTCTTATCCTCATACCCGTGCCGGCAACAGTGCCTGGCAGCACCTGTCTGTGGTGGGACACGCAGCCTCTCTCTTCATTAAGGATAACTAGATTGCTCTGGCAGTAGTTTTGCAGAACCGATCCTCCTTCCTCAACCTCTAACCTAATTTCACTATCAAGACGACAATTCCTTTCTGTCAACATCTCGTCGTGGGGAATCATTCCGATGATCGCTCTTTTTCTCGCACAGAACATAATTCCTCTCTTAATTCGGGCCTTTGCTACAATGCTGAATTGGGCAGGGAGTAACCAAGTGTATATCAACAGAGCAAAACCCAATTTCTGCACAAAACTTGTGCATTTCCAACCAACAGCCTTCACATCATAATTCAGTCCTACAATAACATATAAGCACAGGGAATAACCATATCCTCGTCACATGCTAGAAAGATCTTCTCCTGCCTCGTCTTATGCTAGAAAGATCTTCTCCTGCCTCGTCTTATGCTAGAAAAATCTTGTCCTGCCTCGCCTCGTGCTCGAAAGAGCTTCTCCTACCTCGTCTCATGCAAGAAATATCTTCTGCCTCGCCTCGTGCTCGAAAGAGCTTCTCCTGCCTCGTCTCATGCTAGAAAGATCTTCTCCTGCCTCGCCTCGTGCTAGAAAGATCTGCTCACCTCGTGCTAGAGAGATCTGCCTCGCCTCGTGCTACAAACATCTGCCTCGTCTCGAGCAAGAACACTCAAATGAGCATCACTAACTCTGTTTCCCAAAAGCTAAGCGAGTTGTGTGGACATGGTAGAGGTCTCACCCGCCCTCTACCTCGGATAACTCTTCCTTCACTCCTCTCCAGCCAAGAGGGGAATGAAAATCCTTCCACTTTAGCGACGCTCCTGCTTTTCTCTTTCCAACCATCCTTCTCCGTCCTCCACTTTCCTGCTTCCCTCTCTCATCTACAGTTACCATTCTGGTCTCAGCTCTTGTGAACTGTGTGCATGAGTCGTAGCCATCAATACCCGGGCCTATATGGTCCACAACTGGCTGATGCTTCCCTTGGTTTCTGTGTGGTAACCAATCACACGAGGACGGGCCATTGTGACGCCTCTTCATCATCATACAGCCGAGGTACCTGAGCTCTCACTGTGTGGTATAGCTTCTTCCTCTCGTACCGCTCGTTATCTCTCAGTCAACATGGCAGTGATTGGGGCATATTTTTGCATGTGCCACGTCGGGCCCCATGAAAAAACATGGAGGGAGGAGGAGAAGGAAAGGGGAATTTCGACAGAAAATAAGATGTTCGGAAGGAAAAGGAAGGAGACAGGGAGGGAGAACATTACGCCGAGTTGGCAAGGAAGCGTGCAGCAGAGCGGGGTAACTGTTTCCAACAGATGACAAAGACCCACAGAACGGTGGGGCAGGGGTACAAGAGTGGAGAGGAAGACGGGGTGGGTGGAAGCCGGGGTGGGTTGGGGAGGAAAAACTGGGAGGGGTGAGGATGAAGATGGGGATAGGGCTGTGGTGGAAGACTACGGAAAGGTAGTGGGGAAGGATGCTGGAGTGGGTACGAACAGGAGCACCAGCTGACGATGGAGGTGGAGAGAAGAGGGAAGAAACAGGATGAAGAGGATGGTAAGAGGAAGGAGGAGAGTTGGGTGGGGGAGTATAACCATATCATTAAGACGGGAAGGGAGGAGGGGACGGAGTGGCATAACTGTTCCCTAGGCAGCCCATGGTCGACACAGGGACCCGTTCCTGCCGTCTCACCCCACACCAGCCCGGCTCCCACCCACCACCACACGGCTCCCGCCCACACCCACCACACGGCTCCCGCCCACACCCGCCTTACCATCCATGGCTGCAGCCCTAACCGACCTAAGGTACAGGAAAGAACACTATTACCGCGAGGCTTGATATTCGCACAGCTGTCGGCGCAGGTGTTCCTGATTATATCAGCACCTGGCGGGGCCGTCTGACGAGCAGCGAGTAACCTAAAACTCACACGATACAACCTACTGTATATCCTGTATCCATCCGCTATACATCCTCGCTGTGTTAATAATCAATAGAAGCGCATTTTGTATAATGTATGTCATACATGTGATGTATTCTGACCCTCCTCTGTACTGTTCTCAACGTCAATATATCATAATCCATCTTGTATGTGAATGTACCCCGATACTTCGAATGCAGCAACAACTTCGTATTAAACCACTACCATTAACACTGTTACCCCCCCAAGGGGACGAGGGCCCACCAATCACCCTCCTAGGTCCACGTAATGTACCCACTGTACGTTCTTTGCTGGCCTCCACCTCCTTGTACCGTGCACCTTTCACCCACACTATCACCCTCCTTTGTCCATATACCGTACCCACCGTGCACTCTGTATCTGCTGCCACCTTAACCCCAGCTAAGTGCCCCTCACCTACACAAACTCAGTAACGTCTCGTCTCTATATACTTCAGACAGACTCACTCTGGAACTCCGGTCACGTCCACGTCAGCAGTTTCCCGGGGGACGAGTGTGTATTTCTAAAATTCGTTTTGGTTTTAACTTCTTGAGGACGACGGTACGACCTCGGTTCAAGGCGAGATCACGCGCGGTCTGTCTAAATCAGTACGGGATATTTCGGTATATCAGCGAAGAAGTCCACCGTCAAATTCGTAAACCTTATCACCAATGAATGCAACGTTCTCCGAGTACCGTCGAGAAATCTGCTCTTCCACTAGGAGAAGCTAAGAGTTCGCAAGCCGCCCTAGGGGGCATGAACGTCATGCCTCGTGCTGTTGTCTGGCAGGTCGTGGGACTAGTTGATGTCAGTGGGTGTTTCATCAAGTGGGGTCGAAGGCATCGGCAAGACAAGCAAAGTACAGTCACCTGCGTCCTCTCTCTTGCCTCTCAAATCAAACCCCAGAGTACGTCGGTGTGATGACCCTCGAGCATAATGGCCTGGCTTCTGACCAGACCCTTAAGATCCAGGTCAAAGTAAATGACAGATACGACAGATAAAAAAGCCTTGTGAACTGGGAGAAGGATCCTCGATACTGATTTTCTGAAAATTGTCTTTCCGATTCGGACCGACGGCTCGTAGTCACAGCTCCAATCGGGACAGTTGAAGTTACGTAAAGCTGCTTTATATACGGCGGTAAATTACATCTCGTGAGAAGACGCGGGCGTCTGCAGGCTGTTCGGTTTTATATGAGGCGGTATACCACACGACCCGTGCAGACAGGCAACCTGGCGAACATTAGAAAAAAACTTTTGACAGTAAAATTCCTCCACGACGCTAGGCCTTGAGTGAGAAGAAAATGAATAAAACAAGAAAAAGAGTTCAACCTATGTTTACAGAAGCAAAGGGCTAGGGATGTATAAAAGCAGTAAGGAAAAAGATTACGAACTGTTCTACAGCAATAAATGACGTCGTATCGTATCACTTCAGAACAGTTGAGCAATGACTTCACTTATAAAGATGACATTCATTCCTGTACGAGGTACTTCTCTCACAACTACGGCGGCTACACTACCATTTACCACTTCGACAGAGTGAAATCTATTTACCACACCTCTGAATTCCACCTTAAGACCTAATTTACTTTCCCTACTTCGAAATCTTAGCTATCTTTCCCTACACATACTTAACTCGGCTTCGGAGGGCCGCGTGACCGACCATATGCCTCCACTAACTGCACTCTGCAGAATTCCTCAGGTGATGTCCTCTTCACCCACAGCTTAGGCTGTGTCCAAGCTGCTTCAGTCGACCAGGACAATGAATATGCGACCCCGCAGACCCCACATTAATTCCCATACGTCGGCTGATGTGGTGCACATTGCAAATACTCATCCAGTGTCGTCTTGAATATTCCCACAATGCATCCCATAGTGTTTCCGATGGTTGAAGGCAACGTGAGGAACAACTCGTGGGCAACAGATGGTTTATCGAATTTTCTCCGACGTCTGTCGCACCTTCCAATATTACAGGTAATATCTTGCACGGTCTCCCACGCATGTTGTGTCAACAGGGAATTATTCCCCACCGTAGGCTGGGGGGCCATGCCTTCTCACGTGCTTCCAAACATGAATAACGGCATAAACTCTCCCGTAGTGACACCTTTCTTTCTTTCCTGCAACCGCTAAGCTTTAATACTCTAATCCTCTCTCGTATATTTAAAAAAAAAAAAAAAAATTAATCATCTCATCAAAGGTTAGCCTTCCTGAGGAATCTGTCTTTGACTGGAGCACCTGTCATCAAAACAGCTGTTGTCTTGGGTTCCCATGTCAGGCTTGCGTCACTTGCTCCCAGGTAACGCACCGCTGAGCAGGTCCGACCTACAATGTTCGTTCCAAACGTCTACCTTCCCCACAACCCAGATGTCTCCCCGGAGACCCCCACACGTCCCCTTTGGTATGGACAGAACCGGACCTCTTCTTCATCGTGGTCCACGTCTTCCGGCATCTTACTCTGCCCTCCCAGCCGCCACCAGCCTCGCACAACACTCCGTTCCCACACTACCAGTGACAGAGGCTCATGCTGCAGGCAAGACGAACTGGACTTCCAGGAATGCCAAGCACCACAAACTCTTCCCTGCACGTCCGCCCAAGTGCTCCACATTTGGCGTTTCAAAAGAAAGCGTTCCAACGCATAATTACATCACGTATCACACACACACACACACACACACACACACACACACACACACACACACTATCAGAGCATTACAGTTTCATCGAGAGAAATCAGTTCAAAGAGAGGAGTAAGAATGGTGGAAAAGGTAGTGCAGGAAGCAGAACATAATACAAGGATCTTAACTGTAATACTGAGAAAGGTTAATACATCAACACAAAACAACAGCAGGCTGCCAAGTGACACGAAAAAACAATAGTAGCCTGCCAAATGGCACAAAAGAAAGAATAGCAGCTTGCCAACGGACACACAAAACAACAGCAGGCTGCCAAGTGACACAAAAGAAACAATAGCAGCCTGCCATGTGACAGAAAACAAAAGCAGTCTGCCAAGTGACACAAAAGAAACAGCAGCAGCTTGCCAACAGACACAAAACAATAGCAGCCAGCCAACTGACACAAAAGAAACAACAGCGGCTTGCCAAGTGACACACAAAACAAAAGCAGCCTGCCATCATGTGACACAAAACATCACCCTGCCATGTGACACACACACACACACAACATTCATATAAGGCTAGCAAAAGTGTAAGTAACTAAAAGTATGGCAAAAAAAAAAGAGAGTTAAGTACACAAGGCACTGGGAGATGGTGGTGCGGAGTGGGGAGGGGACGAGACGACGCGGGCAAATGTTGTATAATGTGGTAAGGGTAACAATATCCAGATGTGGCTGCGGCGTCCTTACTCCCGCAGGATGATACCTACCGTAATGCAGGTAGGCCCCGGGGAACCATTGCCGGCCTTTATGGCCCAAGCCAGTCCACTTTATGGTGACACCTGCTGCCTCTCTCCTCTACACACACACACACACGCCGGCTGCTGCTCCTGCTAGTACTTCCTTAGCTCCTACGAAGATGACGCAGGCCCCCTTGCAACAGCCTCCCTAGTCGACTGTCGCGAGGCACAAGTTGCTAGATGAGTAACGCACTTCCGGCACGGCCGGGGCGGCGAAGGTATGAACCACGGGAGGCGGCCAGCAGCAGCATGATGGCTGCAGCAGGGGTGCTGACTGCAGCACCACCTGCAGAGGAGGTTACAACAAAAACACGAACGAACGTGCACATGCCATCCACACAGCCGCCTCACGGACACACTTGCCTCCTCCCACCACCATCCTTTCACCAAGACCATCCCAGCTACGTCGACGGTAATATATCATATAAGGAACGTTCTTCTTCTTTTTTTCTTCTATACCATCAACGGGGACTGGCCACCTTCATGAATATATTTAAACAAGCTATGACAAACGATGACGAATGGTCCCCAGGGAAGTACTCCTGACCAAATTTAGAATCGTCCGCTCCCAAAATAAATCGCCCCAAGATATTCCATGGTTATGGTCGTCAGCCTCCGGCTGGAGGAGCAGCGCAGGAGGAGGCGCAGGAGGAGGTGAGGGAGCCATGGGGCAGCACGATGCCAGCCACCTGCTGCTGCTGACACTACTTATACCCACCTTCCCGGCAACGCGCCGCCATGTTGTGAACGCGCGGTCATACAAGAGCATAGCACCGCTGCTCATACAGGCTCTTCTCTGCTTGTTACTCACTCGTCCTCCTCACTACAAACAAAACCTCACAGCAAACCTTCACATCCTGGGTTAGGTCTTCCCTACACCACAACTTGTCTTGCCATCCTCGCTAAAATAACATGCCAAGTGTTTGAGACCATTCTCCTTGCACACTACATCGTCAACGACAATCTTCGCCAGACACAGTACACCACAACACCACTTACCTAACCTCCCATCACCTTACAATCTACACCACACCCACCCCAATACTACAGCGTCTGACATACCACACCAAACGGCACACACAATATTTGACCTAATTCATACAGCTGACTCAATTTGGGGGGAAGACACTCCACACGGTGACGGTGATGAAACTTTGTACCATCTGGCATATTTCAGTGATATTCTTCACAGTACATATGTACCCTGTCATTCCTCACGTTGATTATTTTCCAAACAAAATAACAAAACAAGAGATGTGACTACTACACTATTATTTCATCCAGAAGTTTTAATATGCCGTCCAACCATTACCATCAACCTGACAAATGTAATAGCAAACACACACATCCCCTTTCCCCCACAAGGTTATACGGGCGTCATCACTATTAAATCATAAATGACACCATATCGCCTGTCAACACTCAAACCATTACCCTGTAATTGTCTTGCCTGGCCATAATAACTGTGTCGGGAGCAAGTTGGTCATGAATCGCCTCGTTCTACAAACATACTAAACCTCGCTTTGTTTTTTCTCCTCCTCCTTCGCCACATACATCAAATCAAGCGCTACGAGCAGTCGGCCTTAACACAAGACAGCTACACTATACACATCTCTGTGGATGCAGCGGCCACGTTGTCGTGTTTCACGGCGGCGACTGTTCCAACCATTTATGCGGCTGGCAGAGAAACACACATCCTCCACAACAGTAGCCATAAGAACCACAGTGGACCAAAGCTTGACACGCGGCAGCCGTCCCGAGGAGACGCTCTCCAGCATGAAAATGAAGTGGCCAAACAGGTTGGTGAGGGACGGTGAGGGAAGATCAGAGATAGTGGCACAACACTCCACTTGATCACAGATCGACATGCTCATCAAGGATCATATCCAACACAGCTTTATTCACCTTCCTTCCCCTACCGAGGTATCCCTGACGCTAGACAGCGGCGGGGAACCTGTGCTGGCCAGGGCGTGGCCGCCGTGCCGTGAGGCGACTTGTTATGACGAGGGACGGCGGCGCCGAGCAGGGACAAGAGAGGGAGTGGGCACCTCGCCAGCACCCCCTGTGTCCCTCACAACTCATGATACCTCCAACACTGCAAGCCCACCCACCCGCCACGCCTGGAATACAAACTCTTCTAAAGTTAATCATGACGCACCGGACCTTAAATACGAGAGGAAACACCACCAGTTTCAGGAGCCCCGTCCTATACACCCCACCTAGAAGAGAGGGACCAATCCCAAGGGCACCAGTTGTTGCAACAAAAACCTCAGTGTGCAACAGTCGCTACAAGTCCCTGGAGAATACGGCTTGAGGCTCGGTTATTGAACGAACAGTATCTGGACAACACAGCAACGCACCAGCAGCGGCCGGAGTCCGACAGATGCGGTGAAGTTCTTTAGCAGAGTGGCTGTACCTAGCGACACAAGAGAACGACAGCAAAAACAGTATGGAGATAAGGTCAACACGACGCGGGGGCAAGGTTGAGACGCAACAAGGTCGGAGGGATGTAGGAACGCAACACAAGGTAAAACCCAACGGCGATGACAGACTCATTCTATAACGACTTACGAGGGGACTTCCAAGAACTCTTGCCATCATGGTACAAACCAACCAATTAAGAACGGGAGGGGACACAGACATTGTGTGAGAAAGGATGTCAAGGCCCCGCCCAACGTGATGCCAAAATATATCAGAAGCCGTGTGGAAGAGCCATTCTTGGTGCCAAATGGCATGATGATGACACCTGTGTACCAAGGCATCCCCCCACTGAGGAATCCCACTGGTACAAAAGTAACAAACGAACTAAAAAAGGGGGAGGAAAATGCCATGTAAGCAATCTGATCAGAGTGAAAAGGACGGATGGATAAACTGATCATCTCAGGCGAGTTGAAGGACATAAAACAGTCTGGAAAAAAGAGGGAGTCGGGAAGAAGTTTGAAGAGAAACTCGTCGCGGTGAAACCAAGCAAGACTGTACCAACAAACACTCGAGTATCAGAGAAGACCAGAAAAACCAAGAAATGCCTTGATAAGGAAAGAGAGCACAGGAGGAGGGAGGCGAGGTGACAGAGGAACTAACTAACACACAACCATTTAGGGCAGCAAGGCCGGCCGGGGAGCCGTGGCCTGGTGGGCGGAACCTGCCCAACAGCTCTCACTCACTCTCACCTCTTTCTCTTCACCAGTCACAAGTGACTGCCACCAGCCGCACGTAATCCTTCAACACACGTGATTGGTTGATGGATATGGCATGACTGCCAACCAATCCCCACCACACGAGTGACGAAATACTGGGCGCTGGCACGGCCGAGCAGACCGGGGGGGTGAGGATGTAGCTACAGGTTCCCTTTAACCCGGGTTCTGCCGGGCCGTGTCTCTGTTGGCTATCACATATCGCCCGGCCCAGTCAGCCGGTCACACACACACACACACACACACACACACACACACACACACACACGTTCTGAATTATTCCTCCTCCTGGGAAAAGAAAACTGCTACAGTCAACCAAATGTCAACCCAGCCACTTGAGTACAACGGTGCGATCGCTGAACACGATGGTAAAAAACCCTTCACCAAGGCGGTATGATGGCCTGGCCTTTGACACGAGCCTCCAGGATTAGTACAAAGGGCCAGGCCACCATACCGCCGTGTTCAAGGGTTAATGTACCAACCAGCCAGTTTGGCAGATGGCGCCATAAGGCCGTCCACCTCCAGGTATACGGCTGGTGCCCGCCGCCCCGCCCTTCACACTAATACATCGTCATCAACAATTCATCCCACATGCATAGCTCACACCAGGATACTAGCTAGTCCAGCTGCGCCCTCAACAGATACTGAACTGATCTCATGGCCAGCCGAGCCTCGCCTCCTGTTGTTGGCCACCACCCTGAAGTCAATCTTCTGATAATCACACTTCATTAACCGAACTATCAACACGAAAGACACCCACTCCAGGTATGGGAAAGGGGGGACATCCCCTCGGTCTTCCTAACAATGTCAAACAAACATCAACTCAGAAAGTCTTTGTGAAAATAACTCGGTGTAAGTTTCCCACTTTTTTCACTGTTTCTGGAACTACGTGTTGCTTCTCCGGGATTCTCTACGTCCGTGCATATCGTGTGAACTGAACAGTACCGGTCGTGATAATACAGCTGGCAAGTGGCTAACGCAAGGTTCAACCATCACAAATACTTGTTCCTTACCTCTGAATGAACCAGCCCGTCACCTACACCGCATAAATCAATCAATGGCATTCCATACGGGAAAATACCGATCTGTGAAACCCACATGGAATAAATGCCTAGCAGGGAGAAACAAGAAACTGTGTGTGTGTGTGTGATTTAGAATCTAACTTGTGTGTGTGTGTGATTTAGAATCTAACTTAAAACACTATTAGTAACGGCTCTTTCTATGTGGTCTACCACTAGCGAGAATAAACTCTATGTTGATAACATGAGTAGAAAGATATATATGGGGTGATAGGTGAGGAGGAGGAAGAGGAGGCCATATACTGAAGCAGAGTAACGAGAGGAAGGTGTGTGTGTGTGTGTGTGTGTGTGTGTGTGTGTGTGTGTGTGTGT
>JAUUDY010342297.1:0-11603 GCA_032361765.1 Panulirus inflatus
ATATATAGATATAAAATCTTTTTTCTTTTGAAGTGTTGACACATGGCGTGGACAGAAGCATGCCCTAGTCATTGCCATCTCGGACAAGAGATACGAAAACTTGTAATGATAAATCATAAACCATATAATGCTTCAGGGATTACTTAAAGCTCTTTAACTGTGTGTAGACTCTGCTCTCAAAGGTGGACAGTTAGAGGAAGAAATAAAGACAAAGGACGAAGGATAATTCTACAGCTTGACTATGCAAGGAGAGGAGTTATCATATAACCGACTATCCTCGTGTGGTCAGACTCTTCACAGAAATTACAAGCAGCAGCAGCAAGCAGAAGAGTGCTGCAGGATCAAGTCATAGGAAATGGAACATACGAAGACTGTAGCTAACACAATACCTGCAGAATAGAGAGAAAGCAGCAACAACATGTTCCATGGAAAGTGATGGTTAGAGAGAGATGATGGGACGAGAGCCAGTAGGCTAGAATGTTCCGATTCCAATCTGGGTAAAAGAATGATGGACGTATAGTCACCACCACACATACAATAAGAATGATGGACGTATAGCCACCACCACACATACAATAAGACACTTTATATGTTGACAACTTCTCTCAAGATGATTAGTTATGGCACCTATACAGCAACCACAGATTTTGAAAAGCAATTTTGCAATGTTCATCACGTGGGGTTCCAGGATTAAGCTTACGTTAACATTACTGTTAAGTTATTGTCAGAACACCGATAAAACAATCACTATATATTGTTCATGCAAACAACAGCTTTCATTATGCAAACAATAGATTTCATCGTTTTTGCAAATATACAACTTCACTGTTTATATTAATATCACGCTATATTACTTTTGATAAACAACAACTTTCATTGTTCTTTGTCGGACGATACACTTTAATCAGCTTCACATCTACCGTCCTACAACGTACACACGTTAGGCTGATGCAGTTGATCACTGTGTCTCGATACTTCATGATTCTTCAGTCCCTAATATACAACCAATACCGTCACTAATGAAGGCAAGAGATTCATCTCAAGAAAAGAAAGAAATAAAAAAAAAAGATATTTGATGTTGCATTTAATGATTGCAACCGTGATTATCATACATCAGTCTAGGTTGTCACAGAGACAGCCACTGCCTCTTTCGGCTGTTAATAAAGTGTTTGTGAGCCATTCTCTCAGTCTGGTACTGATGGAGTGAGCGAACTACCCGCCTCGTCTGGTAATGAGGTGTGTGTGAACCATCTTCCTGAGGTGGGGTGAGCTGGGTCAGTGCTTCCGCAGTTGTGATGCAAGTGATCGAACTTACAGTGTTAGTGGGTCTGATTGTGATCGAACTTACAGTGTTAGTGGGTCTGATTGTGATCGAACTTACAGTGTTAGTGGGTCTGATTCACGCGGGTCAGTAAGGTCGCAGTTATGGGCAGAATCGGGGAGGAGAGCGCGGAGGCCGGTGCGAACATCTGGTGTCAAAAGAAGATAAAAAAAAATCTTTATTTTTGAAAGAAGACTGGTGACTGGTAATATACAGTATGAAGAAAAGATGTAGATATATGTATTCGTGGAGAAGTAACTGGTAGGGATTAACCTGAGTTCATGAACGTCAGCTGAAAGGCGTGTTTGGGGAAGAGATTGTCGTCAGGTGAGGAAGTCCTGAGAGATGTGATATATGAACCATCTGACCATTTCTTGATGGAGGTAAGGGTATGATAGTGGCATCTGGGAAAAAGGAAGCGATTCATCAAAGAAGCAGTAAAAGTTATGACTTTGAAAAAGTAGCCCGTATGTAGATAAACCAGTAAAGATCTAGTTAAGAACAGTAAAAAGAGAGAGTCAGATAATAAAGCAGTGGAGTATAATTAGGTTAGCAATGCATGAGATTGTAGATAAAGTGTGACATGTGGAAGGTGGGATGTGGCCGTATGAGAAGGATAAGAGTGATGGAATAAGAAAGTCACACTGCTGGGCCTTAACATAAAAAGACGATCCAATCTTCTGTCCGTCGACACCACAAGAAAGTTTACAGACGTACAGTGACTAACCCCCATATACAGAGGCCAATAATTGATTTATTTCCTTAGTAGGATTAGAATTGCTGGCTGCGAGGGAGACATGTCAAAATCTTGAGCTGGAGGGTTGTGCCGGTAACATGACACGTATGAATCATAGTAGTTGGGATGAACTGCTACATCATAAACAGTAAACAATGAAAGACACTGAACAACGCAACATAATAAGGGTATGTTGCTGTCGAACTATCTGCTTAGCATAAGTCAGAGTCCAAAGGTTAATAGACAGCTGATCAGCGGTACCCCAGCACTCAGCAGGAGCGAGCAGTAGAGGGCCAGGAGGGCCCAAATCTGCTAGTATAACAGAAAACGGTGATGTATGAGCGGTATCCACAGGAAATGGGTGTCAAAGACTGGGAGTATTACAAGAGGAAGTGGCAGAAGGTCAATAGAGATGCAGGAGAGCTGAAAAGAAGGGAAACAAGAAATAAGGAGAGAGGATGTCAATGGATTTCAGTAATAATATGAAGGATATGGACGCGGATGTGGTGTGCTCAGGACGATATATAAAGCAGAATGAGGGACTCAATGCGAATGCGATGGTGTAGAGGACGCAGGGGAAATCTCACGCAAGATGAAGTGTGGCAAGGCGTCGGGGATGGATGGGAATGCAGCTCACTTGCTCAAGACTGTGGGTGACTAAGATGATGCTTGGTTTGTTAGGTTTTTGTCACGTGTATGGTCATGGTAAGGTGCCTGTGTCCTTGTATATAGTCAAGATGGAACAAAAATGAATGCTCCAGTTTTAGGAGTTACTGTAAATGGAGGGAATGTAGTGCTTTAGGTACTGAGAAAGTATGTACAAGGAGACGGAGCCATAGGGTTAGGGTCTGGTGTGCGCTACAGAGCGCACGCAAGAAAACACAGCTAGGTCAGAGATGGGCATTTTAGAAGGAACAGCAGTGCTGAAAATGTCGTATGAATCCGAGTCTTGGGCTCTGAATACAGAGGAAAGGAAAATTGTGTAGGTTCTGGAAGAGAAATGCCTGACGACTGCATGTTACGTGAGGCGGCGGGTGTGAGAAATGACGGGTCAGAGAAAGAGGTGCGGTACTGTGTGCAGTATGAGAGAGCCGGGCTGACGCAAAGGACGAGAAAGAGGCTGACGAGAAGGATCTACGTGTTGGAATCAGTGGGAAGAAGGGGGAATGAAAGACCAAGAAAGAGATAAAAGTATGGAGTAAAGTAAACTTTGGAGTCTGACCTTGAACATTTAGGGAGTGAAAATAAAGTACGACTTCTGAGGTAATACAAACACTTTACTTTCTTGTTTTATGAGAAAAAAATACGTCTTAATTTTACAGAATGAAAATGAAATCATTCTAGTTTTAAATCTGCCTTACTTATGGAATACATTACCCATGCCAACAACGTGGAGAATACATTCATATTTTCCTATTTCTACCTCGCTACATTGACACTGTCTCATCACCTTCTATCATCGTCAAAAACAAACATATTTCTGCATCCACATCTGCAGCACACTCATCGTCTCTCTTAATGAGAGCAATTTAATACTTCATATTGTCGGTTCACTTACCACTACAGTTAAACAATTAGACAACAGAATAACTCGTTCTTTCAGCATCTAAATCCGTCTGCGTCGACAACTGTTTTACAAGAGCATTTTATTTGCGTTCAAATGACAGAATTAGTGGCAATATTGCTATCAGTTCCACAAAATGTTTATCATTTTTATTCCAACCACAGACTGCTGGCGAGGGATTGACGATAAGTCATATGTGAATGTTCTAATATCATCCATGGTGTTGGGGGGACACTTGCCCTTCTCCATTCACCCACCAATCTGTTACGAAGGCAAACATTTACTTTCCTCGAGTCAATTTTGATCATAATTCACTCTAGGTTATGAATGAGGAATGTGTTTCTGGAAAAATGGGGCTCACGACCAACACTGCAACAAGAGTAATGATGGGTTTGGAATCTAAAGGAAATGTGATGTTAAATACAACCATATCAAAAGTAACCTATAGCAACTGCTTGACCTTACCAACCTCACCTTAACCTTACCTAACCTAATGTTTCCCAGTGGCGGAGATGGACAATAATTAATGAATGAAAAAGTTACATTTATCCATTTCAATTCATAAAGAATCCGAAAGTGTGGGACCACGTAAGAAACCTCTCAAGCGAAAAGTAACACATTATTTATATATATAATGATAAAAAGGTTGGAAGATATTAAGATAATTATTTGAATAACCAGAAAATATATCCACACAAATATGAAACACTTAACTGCGTGTAGATGTTCAACTTTCCAGTGGTTGTCATCGCTCAGGAAACATTACCAGAACAAAACACAAGACACAAGCAAGAGCTCTCCTCACGCGACCCTCGTCCAACTTATTTTTTTTGTTACGGAGAATTGCTTTTGTTTTTGTTCCAAAGTCCAGTCTGAAACATGGACTTTTCTATATACCTTCAGTAACTCTCCTTCTATGAGCCATAACGATGGACCATTAAATAAAGCAACACAATTTTTTTTCGCAAGTCAACTCAATTACTACCTTAACATCAGCAGTCTGTGAACAGCTGCACACACAGTTCCATGATCCTCAGCCAACTGGAGACGAGCTTCCAGGACAAGTAAGACAAGTCAGAATATTTACTAAAATAAAGACAATTATTCCAGCCTAAGTGGCATTACTTCCGCCAGCTGGGCAGCCACTTTCATCTGGACCCACGAAGGTGTGAAATCCTATGAATGCAGCAGCATCGTGCGTTCACTCGGTGCTTCACTGACACGCTCAACTGCATGACACTGGGATTCTTTTTTCTGCCACAAAACAATATCGAGAGACAATCCGACAGACCTGTGGACTGGCAAGAGGAACCCGCCCGTGTTGGGAGAACGTATCAAACTGTCTTATAAATTTCTGACACACAAATTTCCTGGGAAATCACACAGCCACCAGCCTCCTGCCGCTGACATACCAGGAACCCGACGGTAGAGGTACTGAGTGAAGCAGTAAAAGATCAGAGGCTGGAAACAATTCAGTTGGCTGCCTCAGGTATCAAACGTTATGGACCTCCCGGCACACAACATCAAGAACTTACAGGACAAATATCTACAAGGTATCCCTGATTAACTAGGCTGCGGAGGGTACGTAAGCCTACGGGCTGCAGCCTCAAACAGCATGACTGATCAAAGGAGCAAGAGAGCAGCTTGATCCGAGATTGAGTTTGTGGGGCGGTGTAGAAGAGCCTCCGAGACCTACGTTAGTTACACTAGTTGTAAAATCATGATACAAAATATCCAGTCGTTTATTTACCAGTATGATGTCACGTCAGACATGAAGCCATGTGTCATGTTATCTGTTTTCTTTTATGGTTAAAATGTTATGCATGATGGCAACCTCTCCTCGTTTTTCTCTCGTTTCCAGTGATGACGACCCTGGCTATGGTTATATGATATGACTATTCAAGATATTGCACACTACAGTGGGTGTTTACAGCGTGTGATAAACCTAGTTATGATGAAACTACGAGAAGGATGACCTCTTATACACAACGAGATGACCCAAGGTTATCATAATGGTCAAGTGTTTGACCTCACACTTAAGAGTCAGGTCAAAAGTCACGTCATCGTACACTAATAATTTTACTGTCGTGTTTTCACGGGTCAGAACATCGTACTGCAGATCGTATCGTCGTGCTCGAGGGTCGTGTCGTCGTGTTCGAGGGTCGTGTCGTCGTGCTCAAGGATTTCAGCAGCATCTCACGTTGGAGGGCGTTGTGTCGCACAAGGAAGCCAGCAACTGTGTTAACCTTCAGAACAGAATCTTAAACATTACGTCTTGTGATGACCCCTATTGTGGTCTGCCATACAAGACGGATAAAAAGTTGTCTTACGTTGATGACAGGTTACGTGTGGCAACGTCGCTCCTACCACACGTACTGCTATAGATTAATATCTCATACAAAGTGATTAATAAACGATACAGAACACAACCTTGAGAAACATCTGGAAACATATATAGAACACTTCAGGTGAATAGTAAATAATGTTAATCCAAACGTTTCCGTTACAAAAGTAAAGGGTAGAATTTACGTCAGTCTTAACGTTACAACATTTCAAACTTTTTTACAGAAGGAATCCAACAACAACTTTAATCCCAGACAGCAGTCCACCAAACGTGTCACCTACAAGATGCGATCCAGCAGTTCCATGATACATATAACATTCACGTTTAATTCTGGTGAAAGTCTTCATCATATCTTTATGACAAATTGATTCATCAAAATTCTTATGGAAATTGTCGCGGGCCAAGAAGAAAATGAGTCAAATTCTTGCGAATGTGTCTCAATTGAATATCCCAATACAAGATGCTTGTGGCCTTTCGCTTCATCAAATACTGAGTTTATCTTGGGTGAACAAGCCAAACATTATCATATACCTCGTCCAAGGTTGGTAAACAACAATGTCAATTTCTTAAATTTCAAACAACTGCGTCAGTTAAGTGTTCAGTGTGTTCTCAGAGCATCATCCTTACACAAACCTTCCACACCATGCAGTGAAACACACCAAAGCTTTCACACAAAACATGTCTGAACATCCGAGGGAAGTACATAAGACGGCGCCTTCCTGGGGACAAGAAGCTAAGTCCTCTTCTCTTCATGAAGAACAAAGACGTGAAAACGTCTTAGTAGAACATGTTACCCTCGGGTAAGATGACAACAAACGAGATGAATCTAAACATTTACCTTACGTATACCTTACGATGGTTTACAGCTTATCTACCCCGAAAACTGAGCACGGTATCTTACCTTACCTTACGTAAATCTAAAGATGGTTTGGGAGGTCTTCTACCCCCACAGCTGGGTTTGGGACCTTACCTTACCTTACGTACACCTTACGATGTACTCATATGCCGTTGCGTTCAAGAAGACATGTAATGCTACTAACACTGATATACATAACAGTGACTTTCACAGTAACTGTGATGATACGTCTATTGTACAAACAGATGTGTATTGCACCAGAAATATACCTTATACAAGAAGATGGGAATGGTAGTAGCAGCGCTGACCAGCAGGAGCACTCGTATGGACACGTTATGATGCTTGAGGATAACTGGATGATAATTTGGCGACCAAGAGCAAGTTCCGTAAAACCATCATAAATAAAAAGCTTTTAAAATCAAATTGGATACTGTCGACTCCAGGTTAAAAATGATAAAAAGGAAAACATAAATTGAAGGTTAGAAATATGAAAATGCGAGTCGATAAACAAGTGACGCATGAGAGATAAGGTGAGGAAATATATAATATTAATGGCACTCCATAAATTCTGACAGCGATACGACCTCATACCAAGAAAAATGTCCTCAACACTGCTTATGTCATGTCCTGACACCCCAGCATCGACCGATGTCCACGAAGGTGGCGTGAATTATTACAAACTCAACATATGTTCGAAATTCTAGACAAAGTTTCCAAGTAATATGATAAAAGAATAACAGAAGACTGGAGATAAATTGATGGGCACCAAGGAAAAAAGTTAGGCAGACAAGTGGGAGAGAAAAATACTTAAGACGTCAGTGATCAGAACAAAGACCACACAAGACATTACAGTGACCAGGTCGTGGGACCAGACCACTTGGTAACGTAAGAAATATAAGAACCACAATGCCATACTGAACTGTACATTATCATCATCACATTATAAGAACCACAATGCCATACTGAACTGTACATTATCATCATCACATCACAAATGGCTTCACATTGACCAGTACTCTACAGTGTCTGTATATATTACGTTACATATGACAGATACCACAGGTTGACAACTTACATACCCGTACCGTACACGTACAAAGCAAATGTCAAATACAAACTGTAAACAGTTTATAAAACCCTTAAGATGTCTTGTGCTTGAGCTCGGGATATGGCTCTCGCTCTTACTAAATTTCTGACTCAAATGAAGCAATGAATATAAGCTTTGAACACCGAGACGTACACGTGTACGTGTGTGTGTGTGTGTGTGTGTGTGTGTGTGTGTGTGTGAGGAAACAGGGTGATGTAAGAGGAAGGAGACCATAGGAAACGGAAGGAAGAAAAATGGGAGGAGGCATGCCAATGGAGAAAGACAGAGCAAGAATAATACAAAATCATTAGTGATGGAGGAGGAAGATAACCAGGAGGATGTAAGGAGTGAAACTAGGAAGAAAATAATGAGGAGGAGTAGGAGGATAAAAGTTTTTCCCTGTATACATCATCTGCACCTCGAACCAGGACCACTAGGAATAGACACATTCTACAAGATGCTCTCACACGTAATCTGAACTGACGAACATAAGCCTACCACTCCTGGTGCTGAGCACAGGATGAAACTGGTCATGATACCACACGGCGTGAGAGTCGTGTAGCCACACATGTGTAGGTGTCGCCCTGCATAAACAAGACGCTGGCCTGAGACTGAAATATATTCACAACGACAACATGAACAGCCACGTACTTCCCGAACACATGGACGGAAGATAGATGTGCTCTGCTCAAAGGCTGTAAGTTTTCTAAATTATTTACGCGTCGTCACCAGCAGACAATCTGTGTGTCATCAACTGTGAGACAGACGGAGAGACAGGCGTGCAGACAGACGGTGAGGTAGAAGCAGATGCACACACAGATGGACGGACAGACGACGATACACAGTTTTTCTCAAAATTACTTTGGGAATAGAAGGATGTGTGGTATAACAGTAGGATGTACGGTATAACACACTATTATCATCTGATGACCAGCAGGTGCAGATGCAATCATTACCAACTATCTTGACAAAGTTAACATGAGGACATTTTGTGTTGATTAACTCGATATGAACATCGTTCCGTCATACATTCTTACATTATCACTTCCTGTGCACTAAGATTCTTCGTACCATATCTACAGTAAGATCATGATCTTCCATGTAACCTTTTTTCATACTGAAATAAGAATTATATGGATATTCATATCCAAAGACGAGTATAATCATTTGAACATTACACCTAGAGTACTACTGTCGAGTCCCACTTGTAATTGTACCATAATAAGGCGATTCATACAATAAACCGAGTTATAACTTATGCAACACTGCGCCAACGTCAGAGATGAAGGTCGAGTATAAAGACATCATCAAGCCAGTGTTGACCGGGTCGGGAGACGGTGTCTGGATGTCTCTCACTACACCCTGCATATCACTGTCCTGCAGGATTATTTTCAATATATTTCCGGCCCTAGGCCTCCCCGTCAGCCATCACACTATCCTCCTCGCTCGTAAACAATTCACTTCTCTCGAGAAGAGAATGACAGGAGGACGAAACCCTATGGAACAGGGCCAGGGCGTTCCAGATCAACTCCAGCCCCTTGTCCAGGTTTATGGCTCGTCTCGAGGCTCAATTCCAGCTGCTTCCAAGGTGAATTAACCTCAAGCATTCCGGTCCGTTAATCCCAAATCCTACCTAATGATCCGCATGATTACCAGTTAAATCTGGATTAGCTCAATAGACCCGTGATTAACGAGGCAATATACAGGTACAGGAGAAGACAATTTTCCTCGCATAAGAAATACAACAACGGATTATTGAACAACACAAACCTATAGAAGAATAGAAAGGTCTCCCGATACCGGAAAATTTAATAAGGAAAAGGTAATTAAGACTTACCTTAAGTGGTAGTTTTTTCCACTTGGCTCGCCGCTTGAGGTACCGCTTCTCGAAGTTGGTGTCCCAGAACTCCTTGCCACGCATCCAGGCCGGCTGGGGTGGGAAGAGAGAGAGATGGGGTTAGGACATGGCTGGAGTGCCGGCACGGCGGCAGTGGGGAGCAAGACAACGGCAAATGATCCTCGAGATAGTGAACATGAGAGGTCATGATGATGATGAGGGTGATAATCATTTTACTAATGATAATCATTGTCATGGTGACGGTGCTCTTAAGGTGTGAAAGAATGACTGTGTGTGGTGTATATAGTGACCTATTATGGTGACAGTGGTGTCAACCCTGGACCATGACGACTGTGCAACCCATGAGTAAGATGGCTCAAGTCAGAGGCCAGGTTATCATACCAAAGGGTTGCATCGTCGTGCTCAAGGGTCGTACCGGTGAGTCGAGGTTAAATAGTAATGTTATTCATACTAGCGCGTTACATATAAACTAATCATCCTGAGGACGCGTTACATATATACTAATAACACTGAGGACCACTGCCACAGTTTATATAATACGGACAATACTTGAAGCAGAAACACTCTCTTATCATGAATAATAATAAATGTATGATTGTATATATCAAAACCTATGTACAGATGTGTCATGCAATAAACAACAAAAAGCACACGTGTAAAAAGAATCAGTTGAAATGAATGAACAAACTCATCACTGAATACATAACTTTAGTAAGAATCGCCTAATAACCTGAACCAATACTGTCATATAGACAGGAAACTCCATCATGCACACGTACGATTCTTAACAGAAAGTTTCATGCCTGAATGATAGATGGTCCGATCTCCCGCCAGGGGAAAGGAAATATTACAGACGAAAGGGACGAGCTACAGGCTCCGCCCCTTGACCTGTACACGTCATACTCTCCCGCTGCTGACTTACTTGGACGGACTTGACTGAGTGGCAGTGGAACAGCCGAGGCGAGAGCGAGCACTCAACACCTTCCTCCTGCATTTCATATTTTCATAACTTTCTTTCCTCCACCACACTTCCTAGAGCCGTCGAACAAAGGCCCGACCTAAATCTTCAACTCCTATAACTCTCCCCTCCAGTCACCACTCCTAAAAACCCCATAAAGGAAAAAATAAATAAAAACTCCCAAAGTCCTTAATCCCCACGACCCGTCCTTCACTCATGATTCAGGGAAGATATTCAGATCTTCATCTTTAGATCTCTGGGCCTGGCCTGGCCGACTGGAGTGGTAAAGTCTCTCCTACATAGACACAAGACGCCTCCTACTGCCCCAGTCACCCTCCACCTGTACCCTTCGTCACGTACATTTCCTCCAACAATGGTCTTCAGCGAATCTCCGAACTCTGTGCTCTCCAGGGAAACCCGACCTTCCAAACCTTTCGCACGCTTACATAATGAAATTCAGCGAGGCATCACCGCAGACTTGGGCGCCGCTCTCTGACACGCCGAAAGTTCGATATATTGGCAGATTATGTACACACACACACACACACACACACACACACACACACACACACACAAATAAAAATCATTTACTTTGTTTCAAAACACGATAAAAAATGAAAAATTACGTTTTTTAAACACCCGGATCAAGAGCTTAAAAGAGAATGTATTTGTTGACTTGAAACGAAATGTAATAGAAAACAAAAACAAAAAAATGTTACAGTTGGAAGGAAAAAAGTAAATGCGTACAAAACAAACAAAAGTTACAAAAATGATGCAACAATAAGAAAAACAGAAATATTGCGGAGAGAGAGAGAGAGAGAGAGAGAGAGAGAGAGAGAGAGAGAGCGAGAGAGAGAGAGAGAGAGAGAGAGAGAGAGA
>JAUUDY010342408.1:0-11598 GCA_032361765.1 Panulirus inflatus
CATCTGTTTTTCTAAATATTTCTTAGACACATTCTTCAAAGCAAACACTTGATCCACAGTTCAAAAACCATACTGCTCTTCCCCAATCTGATGCTCTGTACATGCCATTACCCTCTCAATCAATACCCTCCCATACATCTTCCTAGGAATACTCAACAGATTTATACCTCTATTTTGAGCACTTACCTTTATCCCCTTTTCACAGTGCCTGGCACAATGCATGCATTCTGCCATTCCTCAGGCAGTTCACTGTGAACCATACATACATTGAATGTCCTCACCAACCTCTCAACAACTCAGTCACTCCCCTTCTTGATTAATTCAACTGCAATACCAGTGTTTGTGAGTGGATAGGTCTTTCTTCATCTGTTTCCTGGCACTACCTTGCTGATGCAGGAAACAGCAGTCAAGTACATTAATGATAAATATATATATTTATACGTGGGTAATAGGTTGGGTTGTACGTACGAGGGTGGATGTGCTGGAAATGAAATGTTTGTGGACAATGTGTGGTGTGAGGTGGTTTAGTTAGATTGAGTAAGTAATGAAAGGGTAAGAGTGATGTATAGAAATAAAAAGAATGGTTGCGAGAGGATAAGAGGGTGTGTTAAAATGGTTTGGACATAGGGAGAGAATGAGTGAGAAAAGATTGACAAAGAGGATATATGTGTCAGAGGTGGAGAGGACAAGAAGTGGGAGACCAAATTGGAGGTGGAAGGATGGAGTGAAAATTATTTTGAGCAATAGGGGCCTGAATATACAGGAGGGTGAGAGGCATGCAAGGAATAGAGTGAATTGGAACAATGTGGTATACTGGGGTCGACATGCTGCCAGTGGACTGAACCAATGCATGTGAAGCGTCTGAGGTAAACCGTGGAAAGGTCTGTGGAGCCTGGATGTGGATAGGGGGCTGTGGTTTTGGTGCATTAGACATGACAGCTAGAGAATGAATGTGAACGAATGTTGCCTTTTTTGTCTGTATTCATGGTGCAACCTCACTAAAGCAGGGGGTAGTGATGTTATTTCATGCATGGCAGGATGGCGACAGGAATGGATAAAGGCAAGCAAGTATGAATAAGTACATGTGTCTATTTGTATATGTGCATGTGTGGGCGTTTTTTGTATATATATGTGTAATGAGTGGATGGGCCATTCATCTGTTTCCTGGCGCTACCTTGTTGATCTGGGGAAACAGCGATTAAGCATAATAATAATAGTAATACAAAATATATATATGATTTATCCCTGGAGATGAGGAAGAAAGAATGCTGCCCATGTATTCTCTGTGTGTTGTAGATGGTGACTAAGAGGAGCAGGAGCAGATGGCTGGAAATTCTCCATTCCTTTATTGCTTTCCAAAAGAAAGAACAAAGCAAGGAGCCAAGTGAGAAATTTTCCCTCTAAGGATCTGTCATCTGTTCTTGATGTTACCTCGCTTATGCAGGACTTGGCAAGCATGTATGTATGTATCTTTATCAGGCTCAATTTTCTCTTCTTCACAGACATAAGAGGAGTTAGCTTGGTGATCAATTATGATTTACCAAAAAGTGTGGATGAGTATGTCCATCGCATTGGCCGGACTGGTCGACTTGGCAATCAAGGCCATGCTATAAGCTTCTTTGATCAAGACTTTGATGCTTCAATTGCAAAGGATTTAGTGAAGATCTTGAATGATGTAAGTATATCTTTGGTTGAAATTTATGGTGAGAATTTTGAAAAATATCAGTAACTTGTTTTAATGATTTTCTGTGTGTATTCAAAGGTTATGTTTTCAAGCATAATTAAGGGAAAGGTTTTTGTTAGTAGATGCCAGATTGTAATCAAGTTCATTACACTTGAAAAGGAATGTTCTCTTGCCGCCTCTCTTTTCATTCAACGTTTCTTCTTCACCTGCCATCCCTCTTTCCATATTTTCTTTCCTCTTCTTTCTTTTCCAGTTTACTTCTCTCTCTTCTCCCCTAGATTTTCGTCTCTTGCTGAAGCAGGAGGTACTGTATTGAATAGAATATATGCTGCACATTTTCCCTCAGGGAGGAAAAAAAGTCATGTAACTGTTGCATGGTAGATGGACCATTCTTCGTCAGTTTCCTTGTGCTACCTAGCTGATGCAGAAAATGGTGATCAAGTGTAATTATGATAATAAATTTATCCTATACTTGATCATGAATTTCATTGTTAACAAGTTAGTGCCAGGAACACAAAGAAAGGCTGCATTCGCTTGCATCTATTCTCTCCGTTATGTACAATGCCCCAAAACCATACCCATCTATCCAAAATCAGGGTTGACAACCCCTGTATGCCACATCATATGCATGTACTCTGTCCTTTAAAAGCCTTTCACCCTCTTTCTTATTTAGGCCCTAATCACTCAAAAGATTTTTCATTACATCCTTCCATCTCCAGTTTGGTTCCCCCTTCTTATCCCCTCCACTTCTCCACTTTTGATTCATCAGTCCTTTTTTTCAACCTCTCCTCTTCTCTCATTCTTTCCAAAAGCCCACACCATACCAGCACATCCTTTTCAACCCAGCCTCACATATTTTGTTGTCAAGCTTCTTTCTTACCCTTTCATAACCTACTCTATCAAACCATCTCGCACCACATATTGCCCTCAAACATTTAATTTCCAATCCATCCACCCATTTCCTCACATCCTCATATATAGCCTATTCCTTACATCCGTACAATATTGTTGGGAATACCATACGTTTAGATATACATATTTTTGCCCTTTCAGATAAAAACTCTGCACATTCTTCAGTGCTCCAGAAACCTTCACATCCACACCCACCATATAACTCGCTTCTGATTCATTGGTTCCCTTTGCTACTAGGAACACTTCTAGGTGCCTAACATAGTTCACTTCCTCCAAATTTTCTCCATTTAAGTTCACACCCCAACTAACTTTCTGATTCCTTTTTTCACACACACTTTCAAATCTTAGTTACTGCCTCATACAGTTTGTCACACGAATCTGCCACCAGTGCTGTGTCATCAGCAAACATCAGCTTACTCATTTCCCACACCCCTTCATCCCCAGTAGTCTACATACTTACTCCTTCCTCTAAGATTCTTGTATTTACTTTCCTCACCACCCCATCCATAGACAAATTAAAGGCAGTTGTGACATGACTGTTTTTAAACAAAAAGCACCCTTCTCTGCTTTCTTAAATGTTTATAAGGATGCTTTTGAGGTAGAATTTTTAGCCCTGAAGAACGTGTTGTATCTCATGTCTTAACTTGCTAATCAGTCCTTTTAGATTCTTATAGGGTTCTACTTAAGATAGATAGAATTTTTTATCCATCAAAACCGATGTGTTTTAACCCCGTGTCTTACTGTTTCTCACCTAACTTTTCTCCTTTTTTTAACTGTATAGGTGTTCTTTCATTTTTCTTGCCTTATTTTGATGGAGGCCTGACCACAAAATTTTTATGTTTGTAACATTTCTTATATAATGTGGGTTAAAAAGTGTGACAGTAGTATAATGTATGAGGCTTTGATATTTAAGTGTTGATGTAGGCACTGATATATGTAGGAACAATTAGACATGCCTCGTTTGACAAAGATAAGTGTTTTAAAGTTGAAATTATTTTTATATTATTTGTTCTTCAGGCTGGTCAAGTTGTGCCTGATTGGTTAATGATATTTGCCCACAAAAGTGGACATCAGCAGACATATTATGGCAGTGGTCGTTTTACCTCAGCAGATATCAGGTCTAAGGTAGGTTCTACCAAAAGTATGATATTAACACACTATAAATTGGTTTGAGTTGAGTGAGATTTTGTGCATTTTCCACTCAGTCTGGGTCTTCAGATAGATAGTAACAAGGTTAGATTTAGCTTACAGAGTAGTTAATTTCATCCAAGACTGGTTTAATAGAATTTCAACTTGACCTAGGGTATAGCAGGAAACATCCATCTAACTTGGCACATATTCCTCAGTTGTTGCTTTTATTTTTTTTGTTCTCTGTTAAGCGCACACTCTTTGAAGCTGTTAGAAAACTTGCCAGAACAGGTCTAATTATTTTTCCCGTGTTATATTTGTTAAACCTTAAAACAACAAAAATATTGATGAAATTGATGGTCATCTGTACTGATATACAGAAAATGTGGCTAGAGATGTTGTATATTCTTCAGTGCACCCAGAACCTTCATCCCTCCACCCACTGTGTGGTATGACTTGCATCCATGGTACCATTTTGCTGCCATATCCAGTCCCAGGTCTCTAGAACACCACTTTTCAAAATTTGCTCTATTCAGACTCGTGCCCCAACTAACCTGTCACTTTATTTTGCTAAACTTAGTAACCTTGCTTTTACTTATATTTACTTTCAACTTTCTTCTCTCGCACACACTTCCAAACTCAGTCATCGTCTTCTACAGTTTCTCACTTGAATCTGCCATCAGTGCTGTTATTAGCAACCAACAATAGGCTCACTCCTTAGGCACCTTCTTCTCCTAAAGACTGCTTAGGTGCCCCTCTCCCCATTGCCCCACCCATAAACAAATTTGACAGCCATAGTGACATCACACACCCCTGTAGCAGACCCCCTTGTACTTAGAACCACTTACTCTTTCAAACTCACTTTTCTTCAAAATCATACTCATGCTTGACAGTCTTGATAAAGTCTCCTCACTTCTTTTAGTATCTTTACTCCCATGCCATATATTCATAAGACCTTCCACAAGGTATCTTTATCAACTCTTATCTATGCTTTCTCTAGATCCATAAGTGCCTTATACAAATACTAATATTTCTTTACGTATTTCCCACATACATTCCCTAATGTAAACACCTGATCCACACATCCTTTACCATTTCGAAAACCACATTGCTCCCCCCCGGTCTGTTGTTCTGTACATGCCTTCACCCTCTCAGTCACCACTTTCCCTTACAACTTTACAGTTACACTCAACACATGTATACCTCTGTAGTTTGAACACTCATCTTTGTATGTCCCCTTTGCTTTTATACAGTGGCACTATACATGCATTCCACCAATCTTCAGGCACTTCACTATATAGGATCCATACATACTTTGAAAATCTTTACTAACCAGTCAACATCAGTCACCCCCTTTCCTAAAGAAATTCAAATTCGGTGCCATCCATTCCTGCCACCATGCCACATGTCATCTTACACAAATCTTCCACAACCTCTTATCTCCTCACTAAACCATCTCTTGAACATTCTCTGATATCATACACCTCCATAGACTTGTGTATGCTGTTTACATTGCCCATGTCTTCAGTCATTCTGCTCCATTCATTCACCACTCTTATAGTGTGAAAGAATATCTTTACAAATTTTTTTTTTACTAAGTTTCTTGCAGCATTTCATTGTTATGTCCTCTGGTTGTTCTCTATCCCTACATCCTTCCAAGGAATGTTTACTGTCCACATCAATCTGTTTTAAGAAATTAAAGGTTGTGATAAGGTCACCCCACATTTCCTCTCTCCCGAGGTGGGCAAATTGAAAGCCTTTAGCCTTTCCCTTTAACTTGGCCATCATAATTCTGGTACCATCTTTGTTGTTTTACTTAGGGACTTCTCTGTTAGCTCAACTTACCTCTTTAAGTGCAGTGACCAAACTTATGAAGTATTTTCAAGTTTTGCTTAAAGTTGGATACAAACAGCTTGCTTTTGTGTGTGTTTGAATGGAGCTTCCTGGTGTACCTTAGGTAGATTGTGTGAGAAAGAAACAAGTAACTGTTGTATTTGCACTCATCTGCTCTCTATCTGTTTTGTACCATATACTAAAATATGATTTTACTCAGTGGATTACCATGACTAGTATGCCCTCGTTCATGCCATTGACATGCATATACATTCTGTTCAAGGATAATTTTCATCCCCATTGTCTGTCTTTGTTACAAGTTTCTTTGGGTGAAATGCCATCTCTCTTCCAGGATGGTTATAAACGACCAGAAGAGTTTACTCCAATCGAATGTTTTGGTGGACCTTCTCTCGTTGCAACTGCTGAGGAAGAGGAGTTTTGGGATTAGTGTTATTTTCATGGTGTATCCTTTGATTTCTATAAAACTTTTTATTTTATATAGAAAAGACACTAAGCATACACAATTTAATTTCTCTGCACTCTCTGCATACAGACGTACACATCATACTGTATGACCTTTGTTCCTGACCCTTGGATGTGACTAGGTTCCTGAGTGCTGCAGGAGCCTCATAAGATTATATGGAACTGCTGGAAAATGTTGTAAATAGTGAGTAGGCTTTGCAAAGTGCATATATAGTACCAGTGTATAATGCAAGGGGGATAAAGGCAATTGCTTGAATTACATACTTTAGAAGTTTCTTGAGAGTACCTAGGAAGTTGTATAAGAGGGTGGTTGCTTGCCCAGGGAATCAGAATGGGGAAGAACAATATGGTTTCAGGAGTGGTAGAGGATACAAAGATCAGGTCTTTGCTTTAGGGAACGTGAGTGAGAAATGCATAGACACAGAAGATTTGTATATTGGCATTTATGTATCTGATGGGGTTAATAGAGATCCTCTCAGAGGAAGGCTATTAGAAGCAGTGAGGAGCTTTCATTAAGAGGAGGATGAGTGGTTCCGGGTGAAGGTGGGTCTATGGCAGAGGCGTCTGATATCACCATGGCTGTTTAATATTATGGATGGGGTGGAGGGAGGTAAATGCTAGGGTCTAGGGTAGAGCATCAAGTATGTAGTTTGTAGGGGGTGAAGGGTGGGGGCCTGAAAAGAGTTTTTTGTTTTTTGCTGACGCAGCACTGGTGGCAGCTTCGAATGAGAAATTGCAGCAGATGATGTCAGAGTTTGCAAGTGTGTAAAAGGAGTAAGTTGAAAGTAAATGTGAATAAAAGCAAATTTATTAGGTTTATCACAGTATAGGGACAAGTTAGTTTTGGTGTGAATGTGAAGAGAAAACTTGGGTATTTTTATACCTGTGAGTGTACGTAGCATTAAATGGAAACATGTAAGTGGAGACGAGTTACACGGTTGGTAAGGTGGTGGAGGTTCAGGAAGCATTGAGGACTGTATGGAAAGAGAGGTTGCTACCTGGAAGGGCAAAGATAGGTATGTTTTAAGATATTGCATTCCCAGTGATGTATGGATTTGATGTATGGGCTGTAGATGAGATGTACTGGGAATGAAGTGTTTGAGGATACTATTTGGTGTGAGAAGGGTTGATTAAGTAACAAAAGGGTACAATAGAGGTGTAGAGTATGGTTGAGTGAGCTGAAGAGAGTGCTTGATTGGTTTGGACATATTGTGAGAATGACTGAGGAGAGGTTGACAAAGAGGCTATATGTGTCAGAAGTGGAGGGGAATGGAAAAAGGGAAAAACAGACTGGAAATTTAAGGATAGTGAAAAAGGTTGAGTAATTGTGGCTTGAAGGGTGAAATGTTGGGATGGGATGGTGTGAATCATATTGATGTGGTATACAGGGAGCAACGTGCTGACAGCAGATAGAATTAGGGCAAGTGAAGAAGCTGTGGGATATCATGGGAAGGCTTTTGGGGCCTGGTTGTTTATAGGAGACTATACATTTCAGTACATTGCGTATGACGGCTACGGAATGGATAGTTGTTTCTTTTTTTGTGGCAAACTCTTTTTAAAGTAGAAACAGACAAATAAAGGCCACATCCACTCGCATCCTTTCTTTAGCTGTCATATGTAATGCACCAAAACAGCTCCCTATCCACATCCAAGCCCCACAGACCTTTCCAGGTTTACTCCCAGATGCTTCACATGCCCTTGTTCATTCAGTTGACAATACGTTGACCCTAGTATACCACATCATTCTAATTCACTCTATTCCATGCATGCTTTTCACCCTCCTGCATGTTCAGGCCCCAATCTCTCAAAATCTTTTTCGCTACTTCATACTTGATCACCGTTCTCCACATTAGCTTGGTAGCAATAAGAAACAGACAAAGAAAGACACTTACATATATACATATGTACATATACATACACATATATGTATATACACATCTATATGTTAATACTTGCTCACCTTCTTCCATTCTGGATGCCACCCCGCCCCACAGGAAATGGCACAATTGTGTGAAAAGAAAAAAAAAATACCATATAGTAATAAGTAGGAACGTTAGGTAGGAGCCTCTGCAAACACTGCGCAAGAGTTGCTTTCTGCCAGTGGTCTGTTAAGGGTGAGATACTAAGGCTAAGAAGCAGCACTGGAGTCCACCAGTTATGGAGACTCTACTGCTGTGGTGCCACCACTCGGGGGGAGCTCCAGTTGGAACAGGCACTAGAGATATAGATACATAGGTAGAGCATATAAATTCTCCTCGTTTCCCATATATCTGATTACAGCTTCCTGCTTGGATTGCAAAAATCAAAGTATATAATGTGGAAGTTTGATATTTTGTCGGGGCTTGTTACAGGAGAATTTGTAAAGGTTTTGATTACATTGCAAGTGTTAGAGGGAATGAAGGGTGGATGAACAGTTGTTTCTTTGCCAATTTTATGTATACTTTTTGTTAGTCTGTTGTATGGTGTGATTGGTTTTTGTTTGATTTTTAGGTGAGTTTCATGAGTGTATGTTTAGAAGGAATGTAATAGGATTGTATCAGAAGTGCTTCATATGTGCATGCTGGGTTGACACAGAAGGTGTGGATCTTTTATAAGATGAACCAGAGCTGGTTACTGAGGAATTTGTAGGTCATTGTATTAAGGAAGGAGTCCCAGTTTGTAGTTTGTTTCAGCAATTTGGTTAGTGATGGCTTTAGAGTTCATGTTCTCTGGTTTCTAGTAATGGTGAGTGGTTTTATCTGTGTTGGTTTCTTTGTTTAATGAGTTGTACAACTTATTGAGAAAAGTTTTGGTTTTATGTCTTTCATTGCCCTTGTGGTATATGCATTTTGCTGGCTTGGTGATGTTTATGTAGTGTGAGATGGCTTTAGGTTACTGCAGTGCTCTAAAAGCTGGCTGCATCCACTGGAGCCATAGATGATAAAGTGTAGTGATGTCATTTATGTGCTCAGTGCAGGGCAATTGAACTGTAAGTGCTCAGTGTCATCATCATTGTGGTAAAGTTATGGGCATATTAGGTCTTGGAATATGTTGAAACTGTGTTTGCAGGGTTTGATGATATCCAATCCTGGTGTATCTATTGTGGAATGTAGTTTAAAACTGAAGTGGGAGGTAGTTTGTTAAGTATTTTTTAGGTTACACATTATGTAAGTGTGTTTCATTATTGTCATATTTTGGCAGGATTAAGGGGGGATCATACTTGTTTATTCTGCTATAGTACATTATCATCAGGAACATATGAAAAAATGGTTTCATTTAATCACATCCATTCTGTAGATGTTAATCTCTAATGAACTTAACTGTTGCACAATATCCACAACCAGGCCCCACAGACCTCTGTGTTTCACCCAGGTGCTTCAAATGCCCCAATTCGATCCTTTACCAGCATTTCCCCGTTTACCACATCATTCTGCTTCACTCTGCCTCATGCCTTCTTAATACCCAACTGCATGTTCAGGCCATGATCACTCAGTACCTTATTTACTCCATCCCTCCATCTCCTATTCTGTCTCCACCTTTTACTTGTCCCCTGTTCTTCTGATACCTATGTCTATGTCAGCCTTTCCTCACTGATTCTCTCCATATTTACAAACCATTTCAGCTCTCCCAACCGTACTCTCCTTTATTACCATACCTTTCTCTTATCTTAACAATTCTTATTCAGTCAACTTTCCTCAGGCTCTGAAAAAAAAAAAGGTCTGACTAGTACTGTTTAAAAGAAGGCTGTAGTGCATCAGAATATATTTGTGGAACAAATAATTTTATTAGTTCATGTTGAGGATATGATATGTTTGACAGTATTGTATAGTCTTAGAAGTCAGGTAAGTGAACATTTGCCTTGGTTACCCTTGCACTGAGAGTGGAGGATGAAATTTTTGCTTGCTCTCTGTGTGCTTAGTGATGTTTTACTTCCTTACTGAATGATAATTTTTTTATGTCAATTTTGGATCCTTAGAAGTCTAATTAGAAAAAAAAAAATCTTTGCTCCTACTTGGAAGCAAATGTAGATATAAGCAAGGTTTCAAGATATATGGGTTTGGTCTGGTCAACCTTGGGAGAACAAGAAGACGCGATAACCTTATAGGGATGGTTTTTTTTAAACATAGTAACTTCACAGACCCTCTTTCACCTGGAATGACAAACGTGCCGTATTTCCTACTCTTGGTAAAACCTTTTGCCTTTAGTGATGGTAAATCACGTCATCTGCCTTCTTAGACTCTACTGTCTAACTAGCTGAAAAGTATCCTCACCATAAGTAAATGATAAGATTGTTCCCCTCCAAAGAAAAAATTATGCTTGAAAGCCTTATTTAAACATTAATTGTTGATTAATGTTAAGGGCCTATTGCTAGAAGACTTTTGGTGTTTGATAAAGGCTGAGGTGCTCATGCCTCTGCCTTTCTCTCTTCCCCCTTTCCCATCCCTTCATGTAAGGTAGTAGACATCCACTCACGAGATAGGCATATTTCCAGAACAGATCATGTTGCCTACCAGACAGACAGGATTAGAACTATTCCCAGTGACCATATGCTTGTAAAACATTGCCTTGGAGATTTTTCAGTAATCAAAACCTTTAGTTCTTTGACAGGACTGCATTTTCTTATTTTGTGTCATTTGTAAATTTTGAAATGATACTGTGGGTCCTGTCTCTGAATCATGCATGTGAATTGTTAAAAGAAAGGGTTCAGGGATTGAGCTTTGTTGTACTTCATTTTTCATAAGCCAGTTGATTACTTTGATACCACACTGTTTTCAGGCAGGCCAGAATATTATCCATACTCTTGATTTAGGTCCAATGCTGTGGGCTTTTAACTTTTTCAGTCTTGTTTGTACTACTTCGTTGACAGCTTTTTGAAAGTCTTAATTGTATAACATCTGAGGGTATTTTGGAATCCTAGTTGTTATGTATATGACAAGAATTTTGTCTGATTTTGTTAAACTTGATCTTTTCTTCCAGAAAGCATGATTGCAATCAGTTAGTAGTTTATCATATCTTAAAAATATATATAATGATTTTATCCCTAATTATTGTTTCTTACTTTTACCAAAATCTTCAGTAAGAGTGATCAGATAATAGGTTGAAGTGCTTTTTCTGTTTCTTTTGAAAATTATTGTACATTACAAGCTTCCAGTCCTTCAGCATTCTTGTGTTGAGATTGTTTTTTCAATATTTTGATCAGAAGTAATATTTGCTGGCTGGCTTTTAATTTTCTAGAAAATATGTTGTTAGGACCAGTTGACTTATGTGAACTTGATTTTCTCTGTAATTTTGCTCATTTTAGGTCAACAAGCTTTGTTTAGATGTACTAGTCACCAGCCTGATTAGTGGTAGAAAACTTGAGCATTAGTTTCCTTTAGTTGTGTGATATCTTTATCTTGAAAAGAGCCAGATAAGCTAACATAATATATTTATGCCTGATAGCACTTTACAAATATGCTGCTCTTCTAATCTGAGTTCATGATAGTGTAAGGCCACTAAATTGACACTATTAACCGTGAAAAACTTCTGATCTCAGGACTCATGAAGGTTAATCATTTGTACAAAATTATATGGGAATG
>JAUUDY010342628.1:0-11596 GCA_032361765.1 Panulirus inflatus
TACATAGACAAACCCAATAAAGTTAGTACAGAATAGTATTAATGGTATGGGAGATACATGTTGATAATCAGTGCATACCCTGCATGCACACCATACTTAAGAATGTTGTTCTTTACTTCCCTGTGTTGATCTTGTAAATTCACATTAGTGCAAGCTAAAATTACTGGTTGTTACACGGTGTCCAACTGATGTTATGGGTTTGTCATATGTTTCCAACTTAATATGTTTCAGAAAACAAATTATCAGCATAACTAAACTCTGTCATGTAAATTGCTTCTGTAACATCTAACATGGTCAGATTTAAGAATTGAGTAGAAAAAGATAGGTAACAAGATCAAGGGGAAGAGTATAGATGGCATTTTGTTCTTTTTAATGTCACCACATTGATATGAAGACATGGAGAACCATACTGTAACAGAGTAGAACTTATGCCTATTCATTTTAGAATATTTAGGATTGCAACCATTATAGAAATGTTAAATGAATTATTAATGATGTTGATGTTACCCCAGGATCCCATTTATGGGGCTGGGGCTTCTGCAGCTTCAAGGTTGTGCTTCACATTTGAGTTGGGACATTCTTATGAGACAGTACCCTTCTTGTTCAGCCTCTTCAAAGGTGACTCCTTGCTAACAGTCTTACCAGTAAAAGGTGAAGTCTTGGAACCCCAAGTATGTGAATTATGATACTGGAATGCATCCATGGGCAGAAAATACAGAGCATTGTAGAGTAATTGTTTTTGCAAGCAAACTGAAAATTAGAAATCTGAGAAATATCAGATCTCATGTCAGTCAGAATATGAAGTGCTGTCACCCTGCATTTGTCTAAAGTTGACAAAAAATGTCCTATAGCATTAGGGAATTGGAAAGAGTAAGAAGTGTTTAATGATGATGGAGGCAAGTCATGAGAAAGGAAGATTGAAGAATGCACTGAATGATATACACTGAGTACATGAGTACTGTTTTTAGAGTTATTTGAAAACACCTCAGGACAGTTGTTGTAAGTACCTTTTCTAGATTCTCATTAATAGTCTACCAATTGTATGTGAAGGTGTCTTGTAGAACAGTTATTGAATTAGGTGTTTATGGAAAATTTCAAGAACACCCTCACCTGTATTGCACTGATGTTTTATATAAAGCACAAGACCTATGAAAAGTGTGCAAGGGAAGAATTGGAAAGATGTGGTTTACTGGGGTTAGCGTGTGCTGTCAGTGGACTGAACTAGGTCATGTGAATTGTCTGGGTAAATCATGGAGAGGTTTGTAGGTCTGGTTGTGGATGGGGAGCTGTGATGTCATTGCATTATACATGAAAGCGAGGAATGGATGTGAGTAGATGACGCCTTTCTTTGTCTGTTCCTGGTGCTACCTCTCAAATGCAGGAGAGTGATCATGTATGAAGAATAACCTATTCAAGAGGGAACAGATGTTCACTTCTAGATATATCATTTGATATGTAAGTGACCCATTTGCATGAGCCCCAGATCTTTTTTATTTTTTCCTAAACACAAGATTTATTACACAAGCACTTAGCCGGTTGAAGTATATTTTACTTTGATTTATTTAGGAGAGTGTTACTTTTCTCTGACTTTTAGTAACTGGTAACTGGCTCCCATTATATGTCCTGTGCTGTCTAGGTGCTGAATAACTCCTCTCTGGTGTTCCTAGACTCTACCTGCATTTGGTTGTACCACAAGCAGAGTCATCTTTGACAAGGCTCTATCACCATGAATGAACAAAAAGTAGTACCGTTTTATTCAAAAAAATTTCCCTCCAAAAGTTATCATTTCCCTGCTCCTGACTAGAGATTGTCTTTGAGGTGCAGAAAGCAAATAATAATAAAAACCACTCATCTGCAGGTGGGTCCTGTTCTTTTCTTTGGTTGTTTCACTGCACGTGTCAAATGTTAGCAACAAGTTTTAACTTCAGCCAAATTACTCTATAGCTATGAAAGAAACCTTCAGATCCTCTTGATGTATCAAAGTTGTTGCATGTGAAAGCAGGGGTTGGAATATAAATATCATCTCGCTCAGCATCCAAGAGAGTTGTGTATCTCTTGATAACATTTGATTTTGTTTTGCCCCTTTATGAACTCTTAGAGGGAACAGAAGCAGTCTGAGCCACACGAGTTTTGGTATGCTATGAGGCAAAAATAGGTAAGCGGAGAGGGCACTTTACTACATAACATGGTTGATTAAAATTCAACTGGAAGTAACTAATTTGTGTGAGACCTCATTCCAACAAGTAAAATAAAGGAAGAGTTGGGTGTTTAATTCACTCTGGATAACTGATTTTAAGTTATTGTACATGGACATAAATCTTTTGTTCACAATGCTCAGTGCAAGGGAAGATCACCATTAAATGCTAGATTATAAAGACCCATGCTAGAACTTCCCATTACACATCACCATAATTGTTGTGTTCATATCTTCACACAAGTCATCTTCATTTATACTATGATATACCTCATCTCCCTTAGAGATTAACACAGTTGATAGCCTACCAGAAACAGTGTTGATATTACCTGTTTTGTACCAAGTATGCATGCCTCAAATTTTCAGAGCCACCTTAAGGGTATGTGCTGTATAAGAGTACTTGAAGTCTACAACAGATTTCTGGGGCCCCAACAATATAGCATCAGCAGTAGTTGTGAGGAAGTGGCTCACCTAGGAACGTAGTATTTGTAGACATGGTAGTACAGTATATTGTTGTAGCAGATGAGGAAGAGGTTTATTACAGTGTGAAAAAGCATGATTGAGTCCTGATTCTTATGCATGTAAATTATACTTAAAATGGTAGCAAAGATTTGGGTGAATACTGGAGATATTCATGATGAGGTTGCTATTATTGTAAGTCATGGATAGTGTCCCAATTTCATTTTTATATTTATGTGACTTTGTAAATGAATTATTGAGGCACTATTCATGAATTATAGTTTTAAAGAGTATATAGTTTTGCAAATATTTTAAGAAGTGAAATGATATGAGTTTTTCATTCTTTAACTTTTGAATAGGTACATCGGCAATATTTTGTGGAATCTCTTTGATATGACTTAATGGATCTGCTGCTCAAAGTAGCTGAAATATGGTACACCTAGTGTGAAATAGCAATATCTTTTGATGTTCATTTCTTTCCACATTACATAATTTGATATTGCTGTAAAATATTAGGGTTCCATACATTTAACATTTTTACACAAGTATATTTTGCTGATGTACTGCAAGATATTTTTATAAACACTATTAAGTAATGTATTCTTTATGAAGTGAGGTGATAAATGATGTACAGAATATGTGGACATCTACATTGTTCATAAATAGTTCTGAATAATATTTCATCAGAGTTAGTTGAAAAACAGCTCCATTTTTGGAACTTAAGACTTTAGACTGTTGGTTGTCAGAAATGCTGTACATCTTAGACTGATATAATGCTAAGCTGTGTCTTTGTGATACTACATAGTACATTTGTAAAACATCATTGGTCTGGGTACTTTGGAATATCATGGCTTAAATATCTAGGTATGAACATGATTTGCTGCTGTTTTTTTTTCAGCAGCTAAAGTTATCACATGGACAAAGCTTTAGTAACTGTGATCTTTATTTCTCTGTCATTTGTAAACCTATTATGTAGAGTCTGTTGAACCAACAAGCTTAGGTGGATAATACTGAAGGTAATGCGGCATTGCATATCATTTGCAGAATGCTTGCATGAATATGAAATTTGATTAACAAGTTTTAAGGTAATTTAGAAATCCAGGTGGTTAGACAAATGAATATGAAAAATAAAAGTAATACAATTCTGGACTTTCCAGGACAGCTGTTAAACAGTATTTAATAGGGTGATAATGTTGGTTGGCAGATTATTTATACAACAAACTTTTTTTTTCCTCTAAGCGGATCTGTAAAAAAGGTGGAGTCATTGATTGTGATGTTGCTTGAGACAATGCAATATATTATGTATCATATTTGTATTATATTAATACACGAAAAGTTAAACATGATTGATTGTTTCATTCGTGTATTTAAGCATTTAAATAATGCGAATAATGTACAAGAAATTTGGATGGAAGATAAGCTTAGTTAATGTATAAAGAATTAGCAAGAATGAGGCCTTTGAATGATTTTCTGATGTCTGTTTTGGAAAAAACTTGTTAAATGTCAGTATATCATGAAATTGTGGCAGAAGCCAGTATACCTTTCAGTATGTCATTTAATTTTTCTATCTCTACACTTTATTTTGCATGCAAAAATTAAAGCAATGAAGCCATATAAATGTCATGAGAATACTAATTTTATGAACATATATACAAATTAATGTATGTATTTTGTAAACAGATGTGTTGTGACTTCACTGAAAGATGTTCTACTCATTCACTTCGGTGCCATTACATACCTGAATTCAGTCCTAACTTTGAAATATGGCCCATTTTGGAAGGTTCAATGCAATCAAACTAATTCTGGAAAAGAAAAAACTTCTCATATATAATATTTATTAGCCTTTCATCTGTTTAACAGACAAAAAGAAACTCGAGAAAATGAAAAAAGGACTTTAGCCTCATAGCACATATTGGTCCTGTATCATCATCCGAGTTTCTTAACTGCATGTCTTCCACTCTGGAAGGAACAGGAACATGTAGTTTCTGTAGTAGAGAAGGAGACAATAGCAAGCCCCACTTCCTTCTTTGGTAAAGAGTTGTCCATATCTTTCAATGGTAATGACAACTATTCTGCCATTTCCTCAATACATTCTTGAAATTAAAAAAATATATACAGCACATGGAGAAAAGGGAAAATAAAAAAACATCAAGATTTACTTGATGGATAGGAACAGACATAAAATTCTTAACTGCTACTAAGCACGTAAAAAAATAACCTAAGGAAGCAAGAGTGAACAAAATTCTTTTATCATGGTATCTCATGGAGATAAACTAAGAAAATCTATTTATTCCATATATTATGTGTATTTATTTCTTTACATAAACTGGAATGGAGAGTAGATTTAATATTGATTTTTTATGATAAATTGGTATCATAAATATATCAGTTTAACATATGATAGAAATATTATCTACTCTAAATTATTAAAAAAGTTTCATTAATCTAGTTTACATAGTTTAACTGTATGGGGCACATCAATTCAGGAAAGCATATGACTATGTTAATATGGGATGCTTATATTATGATAATCTAAACCTGAATACAGGATACTAAACTTTGAAAAAAAAAAAATGGTTTTAACACCTTCAACATGGAGAGCTTGATATTCACCAACTGTACAGTATAGTCAGCAGAGTACAGTAAATTATTTACCAAATCCACAAATACTACACAAATCCATGTAAGTCATTCTTAAGAAAGATGCAGGCTACATTTTCAACCATCATGAAGACTAGACTGTCAAGAGCACCTCTAAGCTGATGGTACGCAAATCACATGACAGAATATGTGCAGCTGTTAAAGAAAAATAAAAAATAAAACAGCAGAAGAGTGTTGTGGCAGTGGTGGCAAGTCCCATGTATGAAGAGGTACCATAATCATAGGTAACAGACAAAGGAAATACTATGATCAGCTTTTGACACCATCTTAAATCTGTCAAATAAACTTGTGCTGTCACTAAAGTCTGAACTTGCTACCACTAGTGATTTGTATCAAAAGCTTTCCAACATTTCAGATGTAATTACGGTTACTGATGAGCAATAAAAACACAACCAGAAATATACCAGTACTGGAAACAAAGTTAAATACAAACTTTACTTTCAGTATCACAAATCACTATGAAAAAGAGATATCAAATTCTTTTGAAGTTTTAACTCTTTCTGGGAGAGTGTAATACAATTAATGTATACAGTGAAGATGGATAATGAACTTATTACTCATTCCAGATGAACCACCTCTCGAGACTGCATATATAATAAGTTGTATGATAGAAAGTAATTTAGAGATGGGGTACTTTGAGTGAAAAACTTCCTCCCCATACAGAACAAACAGGTAATTACATGTTAAATCCCAATCAGGCTTATTTCACCAATGCATGGTTTTTTCATTCTTTTTCCTGCTAGTGGTTGTTGCCAGAGGGTAGGAGAAAGGCCTTTTTACTGTTCTATCCTTGCCTCATCCATTTAGTATAGGAAGAGATAGATTTAAGTTTAAATCAGACAAACTAAACATACGGGCCAACAGTCTCCTCGTTGACTGTCATTCCCATGTGCTCCCACGTTCACACACACATTCACAACAACCATAGTGCTCAAAAACAAATATATTTTCATGTAATACTGGAAATCCTTTCAAAAATACAACATAAAACTAAATGTACTGATGGTAGCTTTGTAAAATTCCAGCATTTACTCATGGATTATGGACATTTACATACATTAATGGAAGGATGGAGCTCCAGAGTTGAGCAAAGCTTCTTTCCTTAAAACTGTAACCTCACAAACTAAAATGTGAAATAACTTTTTCCTGCTGATTGCATGAAAGAAACTCGGTGTTAAAATTTTCCATTTTAGATTGTAGCTGACAGCCACTACAAGCATGCACTACTCTTAAAGTATGTGATGCATTCAATTTGCATTTCTTTGAGTTGGTTATCCTTAAAAGTTGAGTTATGATATTCCTGAAAATCTTTCACAGTCTTGGCATGCCTTCTTAAAACAAAAATGTGGCAATGTTGGGATGGTCTTTTTTTTCAGCTCTGAAGAGGTTGAAAGTGTCCTCAACTGACTTGCATCCCAATAAAAGTTATGAAAATTATTGCAGAAAACAATATGGTTAAACATTACAAGTATGGCAACTTAACAAGAGAGTCCAGTAAATGCATGGATATCCAACAATATTAAGTCAACCTAGAAACTGCAAAAGTTTTTCTAGAATCATGATAGGTTGTAATGCATATGAAAAAGCATTAGCCAACTTTGTTCTTATAATCAGAATAAAATACTACTTTTGTAACAAAATGCTGAATCCGTATTTCTAACATATTGCATTTATAGATGGATGATGACCAACCTTAGACCACATTCCTTTATGAGTAATGGATTCTGAATATGTTTAATAAAGCATGGCTTCTATTTAAGTGATACATTCCTGTTCTCATATGAAACCTTAGAAATATTTGTTTCCATTCATCAAAAAGTAAAAAATACAATACAAAATTTCATAAAGCCAGAATACTTGAAATAGTTATATATTAAAAATATCTTATTTCATCACATACATTAAGGATGGTAATTTCTAACTTTTGATATCGTAAGTACTTCACTAAACCGGCTCACTCTCTTGTTAATTTCTTTACAAAAACCTTTCATGTTATTTGTCGTAGAATAACAAACACACTGATGAGCAGTACTCCATATGCCTCAGGTCTTGTCAATATCTATTATGTTCTTCAGATGCAGATGTGATAATGTTTAAAAAGCTGAATTCATATTTGATTTGCACTTAATTCACAGCAAGATATTCATCTTAAAATATTTATCCTTGATCGCTGTTTCCTGCATTAGCGAGGTAACGCCAAGAACAGACGAAGAAAGGCCACATCTTAATATATACTCAAATTAATAATCAAAACAGCAGATTTTAAGAAACCATCAGTAATGTCAACGTAACTTATCCACATTAATCTATACATGCAATCTCTACACAGATTAAATCTTTTGCAACATCTCTCGTTCTATTATGGTGGCATCCCCCAAAAGATGAAGGTTAGCTTCTCTAAAGCCTAAGATGAAGGTGGCCAGCTTTAATCATGTAGTGAAGGTGGCCTGCTTTAATCATGTAGTAAATATCATTCTGAGAACCCTACCAGGCTTTTCAATTGAACAGTGGTTTCAATGGGTTTCGAATACAAAACATTATCCCTAGCCATGTGTCTCCTACAAATAATCGCATGCATACCTAAACTACAAGCTTGATGTATTTCATGGATTGATGTGTAGCACATTATAATTCTGGCTGTTGCCCTATCACTCTGGAGATACCTTGATATGACTATCAGGTGGTGAATATGTTCTTTAAAATTATTTTCATGTGAAAATATAGTCACAAAATCTATACGATATTATAATGTCTGACTAGCAAAGAAATGATACTGTATCTGTATTCTGATGTTTTGAGTGAAACTAAGTCAATACACATATAATGCTTGGGCCTTTATAAACGTGCATATTTAATGTTATCACCTCTAAAGAAATACAGAGCCCTCAGCAGCTGTACAACAGACAGTGATACACTACTAATGAAATTTAAAAATGATGTGGAGACCTATTTTATGTGTTCTATATATTCTTATAGGAGAGTCCAAGACATCATTCCACTATGATCACTCATTGTATCAGCAAGACCCAAAACCTATAACACAAAATATGAAATTATCTTGATTTACAGAATTACTGATGGTTACAGCAACTTTATCACAATAAAGCAATGGTAACGATGTAAAATCCACAGATAACAAACAAATACAAGATGCTTGTTACAAGTGAATACACACTCCTCATCTAATACTCTTCAATAACTTTTCACACAGAATATCATATTCTAATCACAGTAGGGATGAATTTCTTAAACCAATTAACAATCAGCATGAGACTATGACTTAAAAGTTATATTCATATTTGGAACGCTTAGGTATATTCTTAGCAAGATGGAAAAGATGACAAATATAAACTTGTCATTTCTGGCCAGCTGTTCATATCCTTTGTCTAATAAAAATTCAAGTGAAGTGAGACGTCCAGGAAAATAAAACAGCTATACCTCGTGGAAGGAAGGGGGTCAGGATTAACACCAGGTTAACCCCTTTCCAAGCAACACAATACAGTGGCACCGTGGACAACAATGAGCTGGTCAAGTTCCTGCATCGCCTTCTAGTATGGCCTCTTCTTCCAGTAGCACTGGAGACTTTGTTTTTGACTTCTTTTTCTTTTTAACTTTCTTATCTTCAGCTTTTTCTACAATTACAGGCTTTTCTTCTGTTTTTACCCTTCTATTTTTTCCACTGGAATCACTACATGTGCTAACAGTTTCGCTACTACTGCTCCCAAAGTGCTGAGCCGAGTACCATTCCCAGTTATCAGAACGGAGTTTCACTTTAACTTTTGTCTTATGGGATACTTTCTTTTTTTCACTTAAGCTTTTATCATGATTATTATGTATATAGTCATTTCCTATATTATAATCTGTGGCACAAGAACTATCACCATTTACAAAACTATCCGTGCAAGGAGTATCAACGGGGTAACACAAGTCATGATTACCTGAACCATTAATATCCTCACTAAAGTGAACATTAGTGGGACCACTGTAATAGTATTCACCATAGTGTCCATCCTGGCAATTGTAAGATGTCCCACCAGTCATCTGATAATAATAACCATGATCTTCCAATGCTACAGGGAATGGTTGGAAACTTTCATTCACATTATTCTTTATTTTCTTTACCTTTTTAAGTTTCTTTATTTTCTCTCCACTGTTCTTTAGCTTTTCTGGGGCACTGGATACTGACAAGGACTTCAAAAGCCTTGTCCCTTTCTTATGTAGGTTATCACAATTATGGAAACAAGCAATGGAATGTCTCTTTGAATGAATAATATCCGTATTATTTGAAAAATACCCGTCTGGGCTTGCTTCAACAAAAGCCCTTGTTACGCAAGTGTCATAGCCTACTCCAGAGTCACAAAATTCCATTTCTTGTTCATTTACAAAAGGTTCATAAGGAAACCCAGGAGAATCTGGTGAATCTGGAGAAGACAGGGAATTACTAAGAGGAGGTGTGGGATCCTTTGTTACTGTACTGTCACCGTAAAACAAGACCCCAGCACTTGATGTATTAAGTTTTTCAATTCGATGGGATTTTCTAGAGGAAGATGACTTCTCAACAATACTAGCATTTGACTTGGATCTTTTCAAAGTTCCATGACTAGACTTTTTCTTCTTCTTACGATCACTAACAGAATCCATCCAGATAGGAATGGTTGGTTCAATAATCAGAAGATCCTGATACGTCCCTGAAAAGTAAAATAGTACAAAATATTAACAGATATGACTAGTCCAATGTCCAAAGTCTATAAACGTTTTAAGATAAAGACAAACAGAACTTTAAGAATTACCAAAAAGTAAAACTGTATTGTACTCCAGTTACTGAATCCCATAATACCTTTTAGACCATTTGTACCCAGGGTGAACATATTAATATCCAACCAATTACCACAAAAGAGTGAAATGAAATAAAGAGCTTCCACAAAATCAACCTACTACTAAAGACAAATACATATAGCTGGTCAGCAATACTTCACACAATATTATTCACACAATTTAGCAGTTACAACATGACCTTATTTTTCATATATCAATGAAAGGGAATTGGTATCTTTAAATCTGTGCCAGCCTGCAGAGTTGGGGCTTGAAGGAAAGCACAGTTCTGATGAATCAGAGTTGGGGCTTGAAGGAAAGCACAGTTCTGATAAATCAATTTCCAATTAATCCATCCCATATAAATGCAAAGGGAGTTAAAGGTAAGAAACAAATGGATATTTCGATTCAAGTGTGGTAAATAAAACCAATCAAGAGATAGGGTAAGGTAAGATATTTGTTACAAAAATCTGGTACAGCAAGCCAACTCAATTGAGAATTACCCTATGATATCAAATATTTGGTAAAGAAATCTGATAAAACACAACACTTCAACTGAGAATTACCTAGTGATTCTGAGAATAATAAGTTAATGAAAATATGTAAAATCGTGTATGAAAAGAGGAGGGATAGAAACAGGACTCCATTTGTATCAGCTTGATTTTCTTATTAAAAAAAAAAGCACCTCCATGCTAAAAATACTTGTAAAAATTCTAAGAGAAGATTAGAAAGCCAAGTGGTTAGCATGCCTGTCAGCTAAGGATGAGGTTCTGGGTTCAAAACCTATCCATACCTACTTACATGGATGTGCTTCCAATTCAACCAGTTGTAAATGGATACCTGGTCCAATTCACTGGTGAAGCAAAAGTAATAAATGAAATATATAGTTTATATATAGAGGCATAAATTTGTTGAGTATTCCTGGGAAATTATACGGGAGGGTCTTGACTGAGAGGGTAAAGGCATGTACAAAGCATCAAATTGGAGATGAGCAGTGTGGTTTCAGGAGTGGTAGAGGAAGTGTGGAGCAGGTGCATTTGTCTTGAAGAATGTGTGAGAAATACTTAGAAAAACAGACAGATTTGTATGTAGCATTTATGGATCTGGAGAAGGCATATGAAAGGGTTAACATAGATTCTTTGTGTAAAGTTTTTATGAAGGATTGTAAGGCATATGTATGAGTAGGAAGAGAGGACTGAAGGTCGGTCTGTGGCAGGGGTGTGTGATGTCCCCATGGTTTAATTTGTTTATGGATAGGGTAGTTAGAGATGTAAAGGCAAGAGTTTTGGAGAGAAGGGCAAATATGCAGTCTGTTGGAGATGAGAGGACCTGGGAAGTGAGTCAGTTGTTGTTCGCTGATGATACAGCTCTGGTGGCTGGTTTGAGTGAGAAACTGAAGAAATTGGTGACTGAGTTTGGAACAGTGTGTGAAAGGAGAAAGTTGAGAGTAAATGTGAATAAGAGGACGGT
>JAUUDY010343181.1:0-20378 GCA_032361765.1 Panulirus inflatus
CACCTTCGCCTCCACAAGATAATGATCAGACATCCCTCCAGTTGCACTTCTCAGCACATTAACATCCAAAAGTCTCTTTCGCGCGCCTATCAATTAACACGTAATACTATAACGCTCTCTGGCCATCTCTCCTACTTACATACGTCTTTTATCCTTGTATGTATTAGAATGCCTTTACTCCTGTGTATGTACACACACACACACACACACACACACACACACACACACACACAAACACCAGCCTAAGCCAGGCATCCATTTTTCAATATGCCTCGGAGGATGGACGAACACCTGGGTTGACTGTGGGCTGACTGTCGCGCTCAGGAATCGAACCCGGACGTGTCCGTGCTGTGTGAGTGTACTTGTGTGTACATATTCGTTCTTGCTTGCTTCCTTTTTGCTTGTAGTTGTAGTGTATATGTGTCCATGTATAACAAAATAGTTAGCTGACTCACCATTAGGGCCAAAAGGCCAATGATAGCGAGTGAAGTGGCAGCAAGGACGGCCCACACCTGAGGTTGGAAGGGCCGCTGGATGTTGAGCCACTGCGGCAACTGCTGCGGCCTCAGCAGGAAGACACCATAACCATCCGTGCAGTAGGAAGTTGATATATCGAGGTCTCTCTGGCGATCTGACGTTTGATATAAACAATTGACAGTGAAATTCTTTTCCTTTCTCTGAATAACACCCAAGAGACCATCCCAGGAGCCGTTTTCTAATGCTCCCCACTTTAGATCAGGAGACCTTAGTGTTGTTGTGTATGTAAAATTCATCCTTGATGACAAAGTATCCAACATTTCCAGTGAGACTCCCACTCTGGAGCCGTTAGAAGCATAGTTTCTTTGGTGTAAACAGATAGGATTATCAAACCAGGTAGCCAGCTCAAACCTGTAGCCGTCAAAGGTCGGATATCGATCTGTGAATATACTGTCCCACTTACTGTAATGCTGTTTATTCCACTCACCAAGGAACTTTGGAGTGCTTGATGAGAAGGGCTCGACAGTATATACACCCATTGTATGAGGTCTCCCATGTACCTCATCAAATACTTCTGTGATTAATGCCAGCTTCTGGACGCTGTTGAACACGTCATGGTTGAGGATACTGGCGTCAGAGTTCGGCGCCAGGCTGAAGAACAAGAGGTTCCGGGGTTTCCAGTTAAGCCACAGTGACTGGAGGAATTTGGTTGGGTTTGTGAGAAAGAGCACAAGATGGAACACGGAGGAGCCATGGATGAAGGCCGGCACTTGCTGGTCTGACCACCACGTCTCGTTGACACCAAGACTCAGAGTCACGTGAGGCGTCTCCTGCACCGCGTCCAGAACCATTATTGCTTGTTGGACGTCTCTTGGGATGGCATCGTCCAGGTGAACCACCAGCGTCCCGTTTCGCAACGGACCTGACAACACTTCTGGCACAACCGAGATTTTCCAGTCGTATAAATTGTGTATTCCAAGAATAAAAGCTTCATTTTGTGAAAGAAAAACCGAGAGCACTTTCAGAAACAAAAGCTTTCTGTTCATACCTCAGGTACAACGAACTAACATGTAGGAAAAATTTCAGATCTGGCCTCGATGCTAGCTCAAGCTCAACTGATTTCTTAAACCCTTACTGCCTGCTGTATTGATCATTTACAAGAATACATTGATCACTAGTTTTATTACCCCATTACCTAAATACATAGGCAATTGTTAAGATTGAATTTGCTGCTGTCGTTCCAGTGAGCAAATCATTACACAGGAAAATGTAAGGTTTCTTTGCCACAACTCTCCTCTGGGGGTAATCCAATGGTACTAAGTCATAATGCGTTTCTTATGCCAAACCTTCAACTCAACAAAGTCTTCAATGGTATGGTATTTTGGTTTATGATATGCTGTTGGCTGTCACTTCAACTGAGAAACAGCTCATATGATTACCCTATAAATCAGTCATCATATATTTATAGAAATGTTTGTTTATTAAAGGAGGCGGTTCTTGGAACCGAGTTATATATCTACATATACAATTTTCACCCCGAGTCACCCAATCAGGTAATCATAACGTGCTGGTAGTTGTCATGTTACTCAATAATATAATCATACAACCAATATTAATACAACATAATCTAAACATTTTTTTGACGCATTGCAGGTCAAGGTAAAACCCAGATTCAGCTGCGCATGATATATGAGAGACTATGCCAGGGAAAATACGGTCTCTTACTGACTGACAGTTGCCGTAAAACCTGAGCCTACATTAATGACAGAGAAGCCATTGTCACTGAATGGCTAACTGTTGCCACAGAACGTAAGGCTAGAGGTATGGAAGGGAAGCCAAAGTCGTTGACTGACTGACTTTTGTCACAGAACCTGAGGCTGGAGGTATGACAAGGAAACCATCGTCGCTGGCAAACTGGATGTTGCCACGGAACTTAAGGCTAGAAGTATGACAGGGAAGACATCGTCGCTGGCTGACTGACTGACTGTTGCCATAGGACCTGAGGCTAGAGATACATCAAGGAAGCCATCGTCACTAACTGACTGACAGACTGTTGCCTCAGAACTTGAGGTTAGAGGTATATCAGGGGAGCCATTGTCGTTAATTGACTGACTGTTGCCACATAACCTGAGGCTACAGGTATGGCAGGGAAGCCATGATTGCTGAGTGACTGACAGTTGCTACAGAACCTGAGGCTAGAGGTATGGCAAGGAAGCAAACCTCGCTGACTGATTGACAGTTGCCAGAGAACCTAAGGCTAGAGGTATATCAGGGAAGTCATAATTGTTGACTGACTGGCTGCTGCCACAGAACCTGAGGGTACAGGTATGGCACGAAAGCCAGCGTCACCGACTGACTAACTGTTGCCACAGAATCTGATGCAAGAGGTAATGCAGGGTAGCCATCTTTGATAACTGACTGACTAACTGTTGCCCCAGAACCTGAGCCAAGAGGAATGGCAGGTTGGCAATCGTTACTAACTGAATGATTGACTGTTGCCACAGAACCTTCGGCGAGAGATATGGGAGCGAATGTCGCTGACTGAGTCATTTTTACCACAGACTCTGAAGCTACAGGCATGGCAGGGAAGCCATCGTCGATGACTGACTGAATGTTGCCATAGTCCCTGTGGTTAGAGGTATGGCAAGAATACCATCGTCGTTAACTTATTGGATGTTGCGACAGAACTTCAGACTAGAGTTATGGTAGGGAGACCATTGTTGCTGACTGATTGGATGTTGCCACTACACCTGAGGCTATATATATGGCAGAGAAGCCAACGTCGTTGACTGACTGACTGTTGCCACAGAATCTGAGGCCAGAGATATGACAGGAGAACCATCGTCATGACTGACTGATTGACTGCCCGAAAGAAATTGAGGCTAAAGGAAGCCATTGTCACTGACCGACTGACTGACTGTTGCCACAGAACCTGAATTTAGAGGTATATCAGGGAAGCTATCGGCAATGACTGACTGACTGACTGTTGCCACAGAACCTGAGCCTAGAGGTATGGCAGGAAGCCATTGTCACTGACTGAATGATTGTTGCTAAACAAACTGAGACTAGAAGTATGGCAAGCAAACCATCACTGACTAACTAACTGTTGCCAAAGAAACCAAGTCCAGAGGAATGGCAAGGAAGCCATCGTCCTTGACTGACTCTTGCCACTGAATCTGAGACTATAGGTATGGCAGGAAAGCCATCGCCGTTGGCTAACTGACTGTTTCCAAAAAAACCTGAGGCAAAGGTATAGCAGGGAAGCAATCGTCACTGACTGACAGACTGGTGTCAAAGATCCAGAGGCCAGAGGTATGACAAGGTAGCCCTCGTTTCTAACTGATTGATTGTTGGCACTGAACATGAGGCCAGAGGTATGGCAGGGAAACCATCGTCACTGACTGACAGTTGCCACAGAACGTGAGGCTAGAGGTAAGGCAAGGAAGGCAACGACACTGACTAACTGCTGCTAGAGAACCTGATGCAAGATGTATTGTAGGGTAGCCATCGTCAACAACAGAACTTGAGGAAAGAGGTATGGCAGGGTGGCCAACGCCACTGAGTGAATGACTGACTGTTGCCACAGAACCTGATGCTAGAGGTATGGCAGCGAACTCATTGTCGGCGACTTAGATATTTCTATCACAGAAACTGAAGCTACAGGCATGTCAGGGAAGTCATCGTCGATGACCGTCTGAACGTTGCCACAGAACATGAGGTTACAGGTATGGCAGGGGAGCCATTGTCACTGACAAAATGACTATTACCAGAGAACCAAAAGCTACAGGTATGACAGGGAAGACAACGTTGCTGGTTCAACTGACTGTTGCCATAGAACCGGAGGCTAGAGGCAAGGAAGTGAAGCAATCGTCGATGACTGAATGATTTTTGCCAAAAAAAATCTTGGTTAGAGGTATGGCAGGGAAGCCATCGTGATTGACTGACTGACTGACTGTTGGTACAGAACTTGAGCCTAGAGGCATGGCACTGAACCCATCGAAACTGACTGACCGACTGTTGCCACAGACTGAGGCTGGAGGTATGGCAGGGAAGTCATCGTCATTGACTGACAGACTGTTGCCAAAGAACCTGAGGCTAGAGGTATGAGAGGGTAGCCTTCGTTTCTCACTGCATGATTGTTCCCAAAATCCTAAGGCTAGAGGTATGGCAGGGAAACCATCGTCACTGAATGACTGACAGTTGGCATAGAACCTGAGGCTAGAACATGGTAGGGATACCATCATCAAAGACTGACTGACTGTTGCCACAGAACGGAAGGCTACAAGTATGTCAAGGAAGCCATCGTCTCTGACTGACCGACTGTTGCCACAAAAACTGGGGCTAAATTCATGGCAAGAAGCCATCGTCGCTGAATAACTGGCCACAGAACATGAGATTAGAGGTACGACAGGGAAGGCATCATCCCTGACTGAAAAGCTGTTGCCTCAGAACCTGAGACTAAAGGCATGGTAGAGAAGCCATCATCACTAACAAAGTGAATATTGCCAGAGAGCCTCAGGTTAGAGGTATGGCAGGGAAGCCATCTTTACTAACTGACGCTGTTGCTACAAAACCTAATGCTAGAGGTATGGCGGGAAAGCCATCTTCACTAACTGACGCTGTTGCTGCAAAACTTAAGGCTAGCGGTATGGCAAGGAATGCACAGCCTCTGACTTGAATGAATGTTGGTAGGGAAGCCATCGTCGATGACCGACTAACTGTTGCCACACATACCTCAGACTAAAGTTATGGCATGGAAGCCATCGTCGAAAACTGACAGACTGTTGCCGAAGAAACTAAGGCTGGAGGTATGAACGTGTAGCCATAGTGGCTGACTGAATGATTGTTGCCACAGAACCTAAAGCTAGAGGCATGGCAAGGATGCCATCGTCGCTGAATGACTGACTGTTGCCTCAGAACCTGAGGCTAAAGGTATAGCGGATAACACATCGTCATTAAATGACTGACTGACCATTCCCACAAAACCTGAGGCTAGAGAGATAGCAAGGAAGGTATTGCCACCGACTGCGTAACTGTTGTCACAAAACCTGAGGCTAGACGAACGGTAAGGAAGCAAACGTCATTGATTGAATACCTGTTGTCAGAGAATCTCATGCAAGAGGTAAGGCAGGGTAGCCATCGTCAATGATTGATTGACTGACTAACTGTTGCCAATGACTCTGAGGCAAGAAGAATGGAAGGAAAGCAATCTTTACTTGATGACTTACTGACTGCTGCCAAAGAACCTGAAGGTAGAGGTTTGGCAGCGAAGTCATTGTCGCTAACTGACTGATTTTTACCACAGAACCTGAAATTGCAGACATGGAAGGGAAGACAACGGCGATGACTGAATTCATGTTACCACAAAATGTAAGTCTAGAGGTATGGCAGGGAAGAGATCATCACTGAAAAAGCAACTATTTCCAAAGAGCCTCAAGCTAGAAGAATGGCAGAGTAACTATCGTCAATGGCTGACTGACTGTTGCCACAGAACCTGAGGCTAGAAGTTTGGCATGGACACCATCGTCGAAGACAGACTGACTGTTACCAAAGAACCTGAGGCTGGAGGTATGAGAAGGTAGTCATCGTCGCTGACTGAATGATTGTTGCCATAGAACCTGAGCCTAGAGGTATGGCAGGAAAGCCATCATCAATGAATGAATGATTATTGCCAAACAAACTGAGACTAGATATATGTCAAGGAAACCGTGACTGACTGACTAACTCATCCCCAAAAAAAACGATGTTAGAGGAATGGCAGGAAAGCCATCGTCACTGACTGACTCTTGCCACGGAACCTAAGGCTAGAGGTATGGCAGGAAAGCCATCGCCGTTGACTAACTGACTGTTGCTGAAAAACCTAAGGCTAGAGGAGTGGCAGGGAAGTCATCATCACTGACTGACAGACTCCTGCCAAAGAACCTCTGGCTAGAGGTATGACAGGGTAGCCTTTGTCTCTAAATGCATGATTGTTGACACTGAAGCTGAGTCTAGAAGTATGGCAGGGAAACCATCGTCACTGACTGACTGACAGTTGTAACAGAACCTGAAGCTAGAGGTATGGCAAGGCACCCAACGTCACTGACTGTCTAACTATTGCCACAAACCGTAAGGCTAGAGGTATGGGAGGAAAGCCATCGCCATTGACTAATTGACTATTGCCAAAAAACCTGAGACTAAAGGAGTGGCAGGGAAGCCATCGTCACTGACTGACAGACTTGCCAAAGAGCCTGAGGCTACAGGTATGACTGGGTAGCCCTCCATTCTGCATGACTGTTGCTAGAAAAATGATCCTAGAGGTACAGCAGGGACACCATCGTCAGTGACAGACTGACTATTGCCATAGCACCTGAGGGTAGAAGTATGTCAAGGAAGCCAACGTCACTGACTGACTAACTGTAGCCACAGACCGTAAGGCTAGAGGTATGGCAGGGAAGTCATCGGCGCTGACTGACTGACTGTTGACACAGAACCTGAGGCTAAAGGTATGGAGGAGAACACACAGTCGTTAAATGACTAACCGACCGTTGCCACAAAACCTGAGGCTAGAGATATGGTAGGGAAGGGATTGCCACCGACTGAGTAACTGTTGCCTCAAAACCTGAGGTTAAACAAATGGTAAGGAAGCCAACGTCGTTGTCTGAATACCTTCGACCAGAGAATTTGATCCAAGGGGTGTGGCAGGGTAGCCATCGTCAATGACTGATTCACTAACTGTTGCCAATGAACCTGAGACAAGAGGAATGGCAGGGAAACCATCGTTACTTAATGACTTAGTGACTGCTGCCACAGAACCTGAGGGTAGAGGTATGACAGCGAAGTCATTGTTGCTAACTGACTGATTTTTTGCCACAGAACCTGAAATTACAGATATGGCAGAGAAGCGATCGTCAATGACTGACTTAATGTTGCCAGGGAATATGAGGCTAAAGGTAAGGAAGGGAAGCCCTCATCACTGACAAAGTGACCATTGCCAAAAAACCACAGGCTAGGGGTACGGTAGGGAAGCCATCATCATTGACTTAAGCCTATTTCCACATAACCTGAAGCAAGAGGTATGGCGTAAAAGCCATCGTCACTGACTGACTGACTGTTGCCAGAGAACCTGAGGCTTGAGGTATGAGAAGGAATCCATCGTCGCTGACTGAATGATTATTGCCACAGAACCTATGGCTAGAGATATGTCAGGGAACCCATCGGCAACGACTGACTGACTGACTGACTGTTGCCACAAAATCTAATCCTATATGTATGGCAGGGAAGCCATCGTCACTGACTGAATGATTGTTGTCAAACAAACTGAGACTAGACGTATGTTAAGGAAACTGTCACTCTGTGACAAACTGTTGCCAAAGAAATCGAGGCTAGAGGAATGGCAGAGAAGCCATCGTTCTTGTTGCCACATAACCTCAGGCTAGAGGCAAGGCAGTGAAACAATCGTCGCTGACAGAGTGATTTTTGCCAAAAAAGCCTTGGATTAGAGGTGTGGCAGGAAAGCCATCGTCACTAACTTAATGACTGTTGCCACAGAACGTGAACCTAGACGCATGGCACGGAAGCCATTGTCGCTGAATGACTGACTGTCGCCAGAGATCCAGACGCCAGAGGCACGTCACGGAAGATATCTTCAATGAATGAAGGACTATTTTCACAGACCTCGAGGCTAGATTTATGGGAAGAAAGCCATCTTCACTGACTGATTATCTGTTGCCACAACATCTGAGACAAAAGGTTAGGCACATGAGTCAACATTACTGACTAACTAACTGACTTTTGCCAAAGAAACAGAGGCTAGACGTGTGGCAGGGAAGCCATCGTCACTGAATGACTGTTTACACAGAATCTAAGGCTAGAGGAATGGCAGGGATGCTATCGTGGCTGACTGACTGCCACTTTGCCAAAGAACCTGAAGCTAGAACATGGCAGGAATGCCATCGTCGATGAATGACTGACTGTTGCCACAGAACGGAAGGCTACAAGTATATCAAGGAAGCCATCGCCGCTAACTGACCGACTGTTGCCACAAAAACTGAGGGGTAGATTCATGTAAGGAAAGCCATCGTCGCTGAATGACTGACTGTTGCCAAAGAACATGAGATTAGAGGTACGAGAGCGAAGGCATTGTCGCTGATTGAATAACTGTTGCCACAGAATCTGAGGCTAAAGGCATGGTAGAGAAGCCATCATCACTGACAAAGTGAAAATTGCCAGAGAACCTCAGGCCAGAGGTATGGCAGGGAAGCCATCTTCACCGACTGACTGACTGACACGCTGTTGCTACAAAACCTAAGGCTAGAGATATGTCAAGGAAGTCACAGCCTCTGACTAGAATGAATGTTGCCACAGAACCTGATGCTAGAGACATGTTAGGGAACCCATCGTCACTGACTGCCGAACTGTTGCCGAGGAAATTGAGGCTGGAGGTATGAGAGGGTAGCCATCATCGCTGACTGGCTAACTGTTGCCACAAAACCTGAAGCTAAAGGTATAGCGGATAACATATCGTCATTAAATGACTGATTAACAGTTGCCACAAAACCTGAGGCTAGAGGAGCAGCAAGGAAGGTATTGTCACCGACTGAACAACTGTTGTCACACAACCTAAGGCTAGGTAAGGAAGCCAACGTCATTGACTGAAAACCTGTTGCCAGAGAATCTGAAGCAAGAGGTATGGCAGGGTAGTCATCGTCAGTGACTGATTCACTGACTGATGACAATGACCCTGAGGCAAGAGGAGTGGCAGGAAAACCATCGTTACTTAATGACTTAGTGACTGCTGCAAAAGAACCTGGGGGTAGAGGTATGGTAGCGGTCATTGTCGCTAACTGACTGATTTTTGCCACAGAACCTGAAATTACAGACATGGCAGGGAAGCCAACGACGATGACTGAATTAATGTTGCCACAGATTGTGAGGCTACAGGTATGGCAGGGAAGAGATCATCACTGAAAAAGCAACTATTTCCAAAGAACCACAAGCTAGAGGTATGGCAGGGTTGACATCGTCAATGACTAACTGACTGTTGCTACAGAAACTGAGGCTAAAAGTTTGCCATAGAAGCCATCGTCGAAGACTGACTCATTGTTGCCAAAGAACCTGAGGTTAGAGGTATGAGAAGGTAACCATCGTCGCTGACTAAATGATTGTTGCCATAGAACCTGAGGGTAGAGGTATGTTAGGAAACCCATCAGCAGTAACTGATTGACTGATTGACTGTCGCTATAGAACCTGAGCCTAGAGGTATGGCAGGGAAGTCATCGGCGCTGACTGAATGACTGCTGCTACAGAACCTGAGGTTAGAGGTATGGCCGGGAAGGTATTGCCACCGACTGAGTAACTGTCGCCACAAAATCTTAGGCTAGACGAATGGTAAGGAAGCCAACTTCATTGTTTGAATACCTGTTGCATAGCATCTGATGCAAGAGGTATGGCAGGGTAGCCATTGTCAATGACTGATTCACTGACTGTTGCCAATGAACATGAGGCAAGATGAATGGCAGGAAAACCATCATTACTTAATGACTTACTGACTGCTGCCACAGAACCTGAGAATAGGGACATGGCAGCGAAGTCATTGTCGCTAATTGACTGATTTTATGCCACCGAACATGAAATTACATGTATGGCAGGAAAGCCATCGCCGATGGCTGACTTAATGTTGCCAGAGAATGTGAGGCCAGGGAAGCCATCATCACTGACAAAGCGACTATTGCCAAAAAATTACAGGCTAAAGGTATGTCAGGGAAACCATCGTCGTTGACTGAACGAATGTTTCCACATAATCTGAGCTAGAGGTATGGCATGGAAGCCATCGTCATTGACTGATTGACAGTTGCCAGAGAACCTGAGGCTAGAGGTATAGGAAGGAAGACACCGTCACTTATTTGAGTGACTGTTGCCATAGAACCTGAGACTAGAGGCAAGGCAGTGAAGCAATCGTCGCTGATCGAATGATTTTTGCCAAAAATGCCTAAGGCTAGATGTGTGGTAGGGAAGCCATCTTCATTGACTTACTGACTGTTGCCACAAAACTTGAGCCTAGATGCATGGCAGGGAAGCCACTGTCGCTGATTAATTGACTGTCTCCAGAGAACCTGAAGCCAGAGGAACGTCACGGAAGCTATCTTCACTGAATGAAGGACTGTTGCCACAGAACCTGAGGCTAGATTTAAGCTAGGAAAGCCTTCGCCACAGACTAACTAACTGTTGCCACAAAATCTGAGGCAAGAGGTATGGGACAGAGGACATCATCACTGCCTGACTGATTGATTTTGCCAAAGAAACAGAGGCTACACGTGTGGCAGGGAAACCATTCGTCACTGAATAACTTACCGTTTACACAGAATCTAAGGCTAGAGGAATGGCAGGGAAGCTATCGTGGCTGACTGACTGCCACTTTTGCCAAAGAACCTGAAGCTAGAACATGGTAGGGATGCTATCGTCGATGACTGACTGACTGTTGGCACAGAACGGAAGGCTACAAGTACGTCATGGAAGTCATCGTCGCTGACTGACCGACTGTTGCCACAAAAACTGAGGCTAGATTCATGGTAGGAAAGCCATTGTCCGTGAATGACTGACTGTTGCCACAGAACTTGAGATTAGAGGTACGACAGGGAAGGCATCGTCGCTGACTAAATAACTGTTGCCACAGAACTCGGTGCTAAAGTTATGGCATGGAAGCCATCGTCACTGACTGACTGACTGTTGCCGAAGAAATTGAGGCTGAAGGTATGAGAGGGTAGCCATCGTCTCTGACTGAATGGTTGTTGCCACAGAACCTGAAACTAGAAGCATGGCAAGGAAGTCATCTTCGCTGACTGACTGACTGTTGCCAAAGAACCTAAAGCTAAAGTATTGCGGATAACATATCGTCACTAAAATACTGACTGACCGTTGCCATAAAACCTTGGGTTTGACGAACGGTGAGGAAGCCGATGTCATTGACTGGTTACCTGTTGCCAAAGAATCTGATGTAAGAAGTATGGCAGGGTAACCATCGTCAGTAACTGACTGACTCACTGTTGACAATGAACCTGAGGCAAGAGGAATGGTAGGAAAACCATAGTTACTTAATGACTTACTGACTGCTGCCAAAGAACTTGAGGGTAGAGGTATGACAGTGAAGTCAGTGTCGCTAACTGACTTATTTTTACCACAGAACCTGAAATTGCAGACATGGCAGGAAAGCCAACGACGATGACTGAATTAATATTACCACAAAAAGTGTGGCTTGAGGTATGGCAGGGAAGAGATCATCACTGAAAAAGCAACTATTTCCAAAGAGCCACAAGCTAGAGGTATGGCAGGGTAGCCATCGTCAATGATTGACTGACTTTTGCCACAGAACCTGAGGCTAGAAGTGTGGCATGGAAGCCATCGTCGAAGACTGACTGACTGTTGCAACAGAACCTGAGGCTAGAGGTATGTCAAGGAACCTATCGGCAATAACTGACTAACTGATTGATTGTCGCCAAAAAACATGATGCTGGAGGTATGAGAAGGTAGTCATCGTCGCTGACTGAATGATTGGTGCCATAGAACCTGTGCTTAGAGGTATGGCAGAGATGTCATCGTCAATGAATGAATGATTAATGCCAAACAAACTAAGACTAGATAAATGTCAAGGAAACCGTCACTGACTGACTAACTCATGCCAAAAAAAAAACTATGTTAGAGGAATGGCAGGGAAGCCATCGTCACTGACTGACAAACTGCTGCCAAAGAACCTCAGGCTATAGGTATGACAGGGTAGCCCTTGCCTCTAAATGCATGACTGTTGACACTGAAACTGAGTCTAGACGTATGGTAGGGAAACCATCGTCACTGACTGACTGACAGTTGCCACAGAATCTGAAGCTAGAGATATGGAAATTCACCTAACGTCACTGACTGTCTAACTATTGCCACAGACCGTAAGGATAGAGGCGTGGCAGGGAAGCCATCGCCATTGACTGACAGACTTGCCAAAGAATTTGAGGCTAGAGATATGTTGCCAAAAAACTGATCCTAGAGGTATAGCAGGGAAACCATCGTCAGTGACTGACTGACTGTTGCCACAGAAGCTGAGGGTAGAAGTATGTCAAGGAAGCCAACGCCACTGACTGACTAAGTGTTGTCACAGAACGTAAGGCTAGAGGTATGGCAGGGAAGTCATCGGGGCTGACTGACTGACTGTTGCCACAAAACCTAAGGCTAAAGGTATGGCAGGGAAGGTATTGGCATCGACTGAGTAACTGTCGCCACAAAACCTGAGGCTAAACAAATGGTAAGGAAGCCAACGTCATTGTCCGAATACCTTCAGCCAGATAATCTGATGCAAGAGGTATGGCAGGGCAGCCATCGTCAATGACTGATTCACTAACTGTTGCCAATGAATTTGAGGCAAGAGGAATGGCAGGAAAACCATTGTTATTTAATGACTTACTGACTGCTGCCACAGAACCTGAGGGTAAAAGTATGGCAGCGAAGTCATTGTCGCTAACTTACTGATTTTTTGCCACAGAACCTGAAATTACAGGTATGACAGGGAAGCGATCGTCGATGACTGACTTGATGTTGCCAGGGAATATGAGGCTAGAGATATGGCAGGGAAGCCCTTATCGCTCACAAAGCGACTATTGCCAAAAAAACACAGGCTAGAGGTACGGCAGGGAAGCCATCGTCATTGACTGAACGCCTAATTCCACATAACCTGAAGCTAGAGGTATGGCGTAAAAGCCATCGTCACTGACTGACTGACTGTTGCCAGAGAACCTGAGGCTGAAGGTATGAGAAGGTGTCCATCGTCGCTGACTGAATGAATATTGCCACAGAACCTATGGCCAGAGGTACGTCAGGGAACCCATCGGCAACGACTAATTGACTGACTGTTGACACAAAACCTAATCTCATAGGTATGGCAGGGAAGCCATTGTCACTGACTGAATGATTGTTGTCAGTCAAACTGAGACTAGATGTATGTCAAGGAAACTGTCACTCCGTGACTAACTGTTGCCAAAGAAAACAAGTCTAGAAAGATGGCAGGAAAGCCATCGTCACTGACTGACTCTTGCCACGGAACCTGAGGCTATAGGTAAGGCAGGAAAGCCATTATTGTTGACTAACTGATTCTTGCCAAACAACCTGAGGCTAAAGGTATGGCAGGGAAGCCATCATCACTGACAGACAGACTGATGATAAAAATCCTCAGGCTAGAGGTATGACAGCGTAGCCTTCGTCTCTCACTGCATGATTGTTACCAAAAACCTGAAGCTAGAGGTATGACAGGGAAATCATCGTCACTGACGGACTGACAATTACCACAGAACCTGAGGCTAGAGTTATAGCCGGGAAGACACCTTTGCTAATTTGGCTGACTGTTGCCATAGAACCTGAGGCTAGGGGCAAGGCAATGAAATAATCGTCGCTGACCGAATGATTTTTGCAAAAAAAGCTTAAGACTAGAGGTGTGGCAGGGAAGTCATCGTCACTGACTTAATGACTGTTGCCACAGAAAGTGAACCTAGATGTATGGCACGGAGGCCATTGTCGCTGAATGAATGACTATCGCCAGAATTCCTGACGTCAGAGGCACGTCCCGAAAGGCATCTTCACTGAATGAAGGACTATTGCCACAGAACTCGAGGCTAGATTTATGGCATGAATACCAACGTCACTGAATGATTACCTGTTGCCACAAAACCTGAGGCAAAAGGTTAGGCACATAAGTCAACATTACTGACTGGCTGACTGACTTTTGCCAAAGATACAGAGGCAAGACGTGTGGCAGGGAAGCCATGGTCACTGAATGACTGACTGACTGTTCACAGAGATATGGCGGGGAAGCCATCGTCGTTGATTAACTAACTGTTGCCACAAATACCTGAGGCTAAAAGTATGGCATGGAAGTCTTTGTAGAAGACTGACTGACTGTTGCCGAGGAAATTGAGCTGGAGGGTAGCCATCGTCGCTGACTGACTAACTGTTGCCACAGAACCTGAAGCTAGAGGTATGGCAAGGAAGCTATTGTCACTGACTGGCTGACTGTTGCCATAGAACCTGAGACTAAAAGTATAGCGGATAACACATCGTTATTAAATGACTGACTGACCGTTGCCACAAAACCTGAGGCTAGAGAAATAGCAAATAAGGAATTGTCACCAACTGAGTAACTGTTGTCACACAACCTGAGGCTAGACGAATGGTAAGGAAGCCAACGTCAGTGACTGAATACCTGTTGTCAGAGGTATAGCGGATAGCACATCGTCATTAAATGACTGACTGACCGTTGCCACAAAACCTGAGGTTAGAGGAATGGCAAATAAGGTATTGTCACCAACTGAGTAACTGTTGTCACACAACCTAAGGCTAGACGAATAGTAAGGAAGCCAACGTCACTGACTGAATACCTGTTGTCAGATAATCTGACGCAAGAGGTATGGCAGGGTAGCCATCATCAATGACTGATTCACTGACTGTTGACAATGATCCTGAGGCAAGAGGAATGGCAGGAAAGCCACCATTACTTAATGACTTACTGACTGCTGCCAAAGAACCTGAGGGCAGAGGTATGGCAGCAAAGTCATTGTCGCTAACTGACTGAATTTCACCACAGAACCTGAAATTGCAGACATGGTAGGGAAGCCAACGACGATGACTGAATTAATGTTGCCATAAAATGTGAGGCTAGAGGTAGGGCAGGAAAGAGATCATCACTGAAAAAGCAATTATTTCCAAAGAGCCACAAGCTAGAGGTATGGCAGGGTAGCCTTGGTCAATGACTGACTGACTGACTGTTGCCACAGAAAATGAGGCTAGAAGTGTGGCATGGAAACCATCGTCACTGACTGAATGATTGTTGCCATAGAACCTGAGGGTGGAGGTATGTTAGGGAACCCATCGGCAATGACTAACTGACTTATTGACTGTCGTCACAGAACATGAACCTAGAGATATGGCAGGGAAGTTATCGGCTCTGACTGACTGACTGTTGCCAGATAACCTGAGGCTAAAGGTATGGCGGAGAACACAGTCACTAAATGTTTGACCGATCGTTGCCGCAAAACCTGAGGTTAGAAGTATGGCCGTGAAGGTATTGCCACCGACTGAGTAACTGTCGCCACAAAACCTAAGCCTATACGAATGGTAAGGAAGCTAACTTCATTGTCTGAATATCTGTTGCCATAAAATCTGATGCAAGAGGTATGGCAGGGTAGCCATTGTCAATGACTGATTCACTGACTATTGCCAATGAGCCTGAGGCAAGATGAATAGCAGGAAAACCATTGTTACTTAATGACTTACTGACTGCTGCCACAGAGCCTGAGGGTAGGGATAAGGCAGCGAAGTCATTGTCGCTAATTGACTGAGTTTTTGCCACAGAACCTGAAATCTCAATTATGACAGAGAAGCCATCATCACTGCGAAAGCGACTATTGCCAAAAAACCACAAGCTATAGGTATATCAGAGAAGCCATCGTCGTTGACTGAATGCCTATTTTTCACATAACCTGAGCTACAGGTATGGCATTGAAGCCATCGTCACTGACTGACTGACAGTTGCCAGAGCACCTGAGGCTAGAGGTATAGGAGACACCGTCACTTATTTGAGTGACTGTTGCCATAGAACCTGAGGCTAGAGGCAAAGCAGTAAAGCAATCGTCGCTGACCGAATGATTTTTGGCAAAAAACCTAAGTCTAGATGTGTGGCAGGGAAGCCATTGTCATTGACTTACTGACTATTACCACAGAACCTGAGACTAGATGCATGGCAGCGAAGCCACTGTCGCTGATTAATTGACTGTCGTCAGAGAACCTGAGGCCAGAGGAACGTCACGGAAGTTATCTTCACTGAATGAAGGACTATTGCCACAGAACTCGCATTTAGATTTAAGACAAGAAAGCTATCGTCACAGACTGGCTAACTTTTGTCACAATAGATGTGGCTAGATTCATGGCAGGAAAGCCATCGTCGCTGAATGACTGACTTTTGCCACAGAACATGAGGTTAGAGGTACGACAGGGAAGGCATAGTCACTGACTGAATAACTGTTGCCACAGAACCTGAAGCTAAAGGTATAGTAGAGAAGCCATCATCACTGACAAAGTGAAAATTGCCAGAGAACCTCAGGCTAGAGGTATGGCAGGGAAGCCATCTTCACTAACTGACTGGCTAGCACGCTGTTGCTGCAAAACCTAAGGCTAGAGATATGTCAAGGAAGTCAGAGTCTCTGACTTGAATGAATGTTGCCATAGAACCTGATGCTAGAGATATGGTAGGGAAGCCATCGTCGCTGACTGACAAACTTTTGCCACAGAACCCGATGCTAAAGTTATGGAATGCAAGCCATCGTCACTGACTGACTGACTGTTGCCGAGGAAATTGAGGCTGAAGGTATGAGAGGGTAGCCATCGTCCCTGACTGAATGATTGTACAGCAAGGAAGTCATCTTCGCTGACTGATTGACTGTTGCCACAGAACATGAGGCTTGACGAACGGTAAGGAAGTCAACGTCATTGACTGAATACCTGTTGCCAAAGAATCTGATGTAAGAGGTATGGCAAGGGAGCCATCGTCAGTGACTGATTCAATGACTGTTGACAATGACCGTGAGGCAAGAAGAATGGTAGGAAAACCATCGTTACCTAATGACTTACTGACTGCTGCCAAAGAACTTGAGGGTAGAGGTATGGCAGCGAGGTCATTGTCATTAACTGACTTATTTTTACCACAAAACCTGAAAGAGCAGACATGGCAGGGAGGCCAACGACGATGACTGAATTAGTGTTGCCACAAATTGTGAGGCTACAGGTATGACAGGGAAGAGATCATCACTGAAAAAGCAGCTATTTCCAAAGAGTCACAAGCTAGAGGTATGGCAGGTTAGCCATCGTCAATGATTGACTGACTGTTGCCAAAGAACTGGAGACTGGAGGTATGAGAAGGTAGTCATCGTCGCTGACTGAATGATTGTAGCCATAGAGCCTGAGGCTAGAGATATGTTAGGGAACCATCGGCAATGACTGACTGATTGATTGACTGTTGCCAAAGAACCTGAGGCTGAAGGTATGAGAAGGTAGTCATCGTCGCTGACTGAATGATTGGTGCCATAGAACCTGAGGCTTGAGTTATGGCAGGGAAGTCATCGTCAATGAATGAATGATCATTGCCATACAAACTGAGATGAGATATATGTCAAGGAAACCGTCACTGAATGACTAACTCATGTAAAAAAAAAACAATGTTAGAGGAATGGCAGGAGAGCCATCGTCAATAACTCTTGCCACGGAACCTAAGGCTAGAGGTATGGCAGGAAAGCTATCGCCCTTGACTAACTGACTGCTGCCAAAAAATCCTGAAGCTAGAGGAGTGGCAGAGAAGCCATCATCACTGACTGACAAACTGCTGCCAAAGAACCTCAGGCTAAAGGTATGACAGGGTAGCCCTCGTCTCTAAATGCATGACTGTTGCCATTGAACCTGAGTCTAAAAGTATGGCAGGGAAACCATCGTCTATGACTGACTGACAATTGCCACAAAACCTAAAGCTAAAGGTATGGCAGGAAAGCCAACGCCATTGATTAATTGACTGTTACCAAAGAACCTGAGGCTAGAGGTATGACAGGGTAGCCCTCCGTTCTACGTTACTGTTGCCAAAAAAAAAATGATACTAGAGGTATAGCAGGGAAACCATCGTCAGTGACTGACTGACTGTGGCCACAGAACCTGAGGGTAGAAGTATGTCATGGAAGCCAATGCCACTGACTGACTAACTATTGCCACATACCGTAAGGCTAGAGATATGGCAGGTTAGTCATCGGCGCTAACTGACTGACTGTTGCCACAGAATCTGAGGGTAAAGGTATGGCGGAGAATACACAGTCACAAAATGACTAACCGACCGTTGCCACAAAACCTGAGGCCAGAGGTACGGCAGGGAAGGTATTGCCACCGACTGAGTAACTGTCGCCTCAAAACCTGAGGCTAAACAAATGGTAAGGGAGCCAACACAATTGTCTGAATACCTTCGACCAGAGAATCTGATCCAAGAGATATGGCAGGGCAGCCATCGTCAATGACTGATTCACTAACCGTTGCCAATGATCCTGAGGCAAGATGAAAGGCAAGAAAACCATCGTTAGTTACTGACTTACTGACTGCTGCCATAGAACCTGAGAGTAGAGGTATGGCAGTGAAGTCATTGTCGCTACCTGACTGATTTTATGTCACAGAACCTGAAATTACAGGTATGGCAGGGAAGCGATCGTCGATGACTTACTTAATGTTGCTAGGGAATTTGAGGCTAGAGGTATGGCAAGAAAGCCCTGATCACTGACAAAGCGACTATTGCCAAAAAATCACAGGCTAGAGGTACGGGAGGGAAGCCATCGTCATTGACTGAACGCCTATATCCAAATAACCTGAAGCTAGAGGTATGGCGTGGAAGCCATCTCACTGACTGAATGACTATTGCCAAAGAACCTGAGGCTGAAAGTTTGTCATGGAAGTCATCGTTGAAGACTTACTGACTGTTGCCAAAGACCCTGAGGCTGGAGGTATGAGAAGGTATCCATCGTCGCTGACTGAATAATTATTGCCACAGAATTTATGGTTAGAGTTATGTCAGGGAAACCATTTGGCAACGACTGACTGACTGAATGACTGTTGCCACAAAACCTAATCCTATAGGTATGGCAGGGAAGCCATCGTCACTGACTGAATGATTGTTGCCAAACAAACTGGGACTAGACGTATGTCAAGGAAACTGTCACTCTGCGACTAACTGTTGCCAAAGAGATCGAGTCTCGAGGAATGGCAGGGAAGCCATTGTCATTGACTGACTCTTGCCACGGAACCTGAGACTATAGGTATGGCAGGGAAGCCAATGTCGTTGACTAACTGACTGTTGCCAAACAACCTGAGGCTAAAGGTATGGCAGGGAAGCCATCATCACTGACACACAGACTGATGATTAAAAAAAACTGAGTCTAGAGGTATGACAGGGCAGCCTTCGTTCCTGACTACATGATTGTTGCCAAAAATATGAGGCTAGAGGTATGGCAGGGAAACCATCGTCACTGACTGACTGACAGTTACCACAGAACCTGAAGCTAGAGTAATTGCCGGGAAGACTCCGCTGCTAATTTGGCTGACTGTTGCCAAAGAACCTGACGCTAGAGGCAAGACAGTGAAACAATCGTCGCAGACCGAATGATTTTTGCCAAAAAAAACCTAAGGCTAGATGTGTGGCAAGGAAGTCCTCGTCACTGACTTAATGACTGTTGCCGCAGAACGTGAACCTAGATGCACGGCGCAGAAGCCATTGTCGCTGAATGACTGTTTGTCGCCAGAGATGCAGACGCCAGAGGCACGTCACGGAAGATATCTTCAATGAATGAAGGACTATTCCCACAGACCTCGAGGCTAGATTTATGAGAAGAAAGCCATCTTCACTTACTGAGACAAAAGGTTAGGCACATGAGTCAACATTACTGACTGACTAACTGACTTTTGCCAAAGAAACAGAGGCTAGACGTGTGGCAGGGAAGCCATGGTCACTTAATGACTGACTGACTGCTCACATAGAACCTGATGCTAGAGACATGGTAGGGAAGCCATCGTCGATGAGTGACTAACTGTTGCCACACATACCTGTGGCTAAAGTTATGGCATGTAAACCTTCGTCGAAGACTGACTGACTATAGCCGAGGAAATTGAGGCTGGAGGCATGAGAAGGTAGCCATCGTCGCTGACTGACTAACTGTTGTCACAGAACCTGAAGCTAGAGGTATGGCAAGGAAACCATTGTCGCTGACTGACTGGCTGTTGCCATAGAATCTGAGGCTAAAGGTATAGCGGATAACACATCGTCATCAAAAGAGTGACCAACCGTTGCCACAAAACCTGAGGCTAGAGAAATG
>JAUUDY010343182.1:0-11593 GCA_032361765.1 Panulirus inflatus
CAGACAGCTTCGTAATGTGTGAATGCAGTTATATGGAATATATGTGCTCATAGTAAAGCAATATATAGTTCTGTTAAGTCTACATAAAAAATAAAAACTAAAGCGTCAACTTAAAACAAGAAGGTACGTTGCGATTTAAAAAGATATATACTACCATGCATTCAATTCATAGAGCATGAAAAATAGCTAAATTCCATCTGACCAAAATTTTTTCGAATGAAGTAGTGAGCATCTTATTACAGGACACCTGACAAAAAAGTTGTGCTCTTAACGTACGTTTAGTAAAGTTGTTGAGTTAGGTTGAGATACCTTTGTTCCAATAAAAAGAATCTTATGAGGAAGTATATTCATGAGCACATAATTTGCATAAGGACTGCATTTTTTATTCCGAATACTGTCCAGGCATTATTTTGCATGAGGTCCATGCGTTTGTTTGACAGATCAAAATCTACATTTAAGAGCCGAAATGAACTACAAAAGATAACTCAAACAGCACCATACACTACTGTTCACTTTTAGAATAATAGAGGACATTTCATACTTATAACTTTCTTTCTCAATTGCCTTCATTTTCAACAATCAAATTTGAAATAATAAAATTCAACCCTCCAACTACATTAGCATGCTGCGCAAAACTATACGTCTCGCTCGGACCTGGAAATTCTTATATTGTGAACATCGCATAAGCTGCTTCCCAAAAGCTTGGGACGTTTTATAAGCGTCATGATCATCCTTATATGGGTGCAGCTCTTCCATATCTATGAGGAACTCGTCCAACCTAGTTAGGATTACAGTCTTTATATCTGCGGCAAATTTCCTTTCAGCTCTCTTCCAACCAGAATAGAATCAAGAGCCTCCTGCCATATCAACTATCCTTCTATCCCCCTCTCTTCGACCATCCCATTTTCCATGATGTTTCTTTCTCCCTATTCTACAATGTTTTCATGAGTTGTCTATACATGGACTAGTCCGTAAACCACGGAAAGCAACACGTAAATGGCTGCTTCTTTTCATGTTTCCTGTATAGAATGTGTTTCCAAGACCGTGGAGTATGACCAAGATATTAGTGTACACAGAATGTGGTGATGGAGTTAAGTCTTTCGGCACAACAGTTGATAAAGGAGAGGGAAACACAGCCCAGACCCACCCCACACAGCTTCCCCTGCTGCTCCTAACATCGACTGTAACATAATTCCCAGTTAACTGGATTACCATCAGACAAACGCTAACCAGACAAACACGCAGGATAGGAACACTCCCTCGCACTTACTTAGTCGAGGCATTGTTCTGTTAAATTATGTACATTCATAAAGCTCAGCTGTTGACTTTCCATAAACAAAATAAAGCGCCAACACTCCACGATATTTCATATTTCTGCAAATGATATTCCTCGTAAAAATCAAAGCATTAAATGATTTGATTAATCAAATCTATTAATATTCAGAAAACCCCTCAATTAATAATCGATTTTGTTACCCAGGGACCATCGTTGGTATCAAGAAATCAATAAATATCTCATAATAAACTTAAAGTCAACTTTCAAACATACTACTCTTAAATTACAGCCTCCAAAAGATTTTGATCCTCACTTCGCCATGCACTTCCGTTTGATGTCATTTCTTCATGGTTAAGTCTGACTTTCATCTAATTTCCTAAGCTTTTCTTCAGTGGACTAACATGAAATGCCTCCATCAACTCAAACATCAAAATCTATTTTCTCTATAAATTTGACCGCATGGGAGACTCGTGACAGATTAATTTTGAAAAGTCATTTCACCGTTAATTCATAATGTCCGTTTGTTGCGACTTGGGCCCCCGTGGATAGGGGACGTAAGAGGTATTTAGGTGCGAGCCATCAATAGAGTGGGAGCCGTCCTAGAGGTGGGATGAAAGCTCCTAAGGAACAGTCTTTGTCAAGAGTTTAGTGAAGTCTCAGACACATGACGCGTTCTTAAAGGGACGATGTGCTGGAATGACAGCAATGTTCAAAATCTTCGTGTATCGCTCTATTTTCCTAATGTAGATATAATTAAAACATACGAGAAATGAAAAGATATATCTAGATGTGGGTTCATGTGGATATATGAAATCTCCAGAGAATAAGGATTGATTTTGTTGATATTTTGAGCTCTGGTTGAAATAGAACTTGCAAATCTGTGCACGAAACGAGTGATAAGAATATTCAAGACGAGAACGTTGGTGCAAATGATGTACATTATGAGCACAAAAATTCAAAGAAAACTTGACGCAGTTTTACATTAATGTGATGGAATGTAATCTAACCCCTATATAAATATTATAAAGCAATAGGTGTAAAATCAAGCTGACATTAAAGTGGAAAAGATATGAATATACGCACACATGAAAACATTGGAATGCGTTTATTACGAAGATTCCGACGCTGAGGAGGCGGTTGCAGCGGCTTCAAAAATATGCTCATGGTGACGTCATCGAAAGCAAGAGGAGAGAGAGAGAGAGAGAGAGAGAGAGAGAGAGAGAGAGAGCGAGAGATTATTCATTAGTTAGGTCTCATTGTTTTCTCTTAATGACAGAATCTTATGCTTACAGCAGAAATAGCCTTTTCGCCAGGTCAATGTATAGCCATCATGTTAACGTCCATTCTTGTCGTATCAGCGTCTAATCAGCATATCACTGACTTATCTTTAGTTCATCTTACATTTGTGTCCCCACAACGTCTCCTAATATTAACATTTATTTCTCGCCCTAAGATCATCCTGTCCTCGTAAACTTGAAATCTTCCTAGTCACATTAATATTATATTCTCCCTTGCTCGTCAAGGTGAACTCTTACTCTCTGTCTCAAAGTATTCCTTAAGATATTCTCTTTGTAACATCAATATTCTTCCTACTTTACCAGCATTATCCCTTGTCAAATCCTCATCTTCATGACAAAAACATGTTTTCATGTCATCACCATCACAACTTTTCATAAAGATCTTTGTCACCACATAAGTATCTTAGCACGAGCAAGTTCATCTGCATGTTACATCACCCTTCTCGTCCTCTCCAGCACCCCTTACAACAGAACACAAACAGAATCGTCCTCCCAGAGTCTCTCTCAGTGGTAACAAGTTCCTTTCTAATGCTCGCTGAACACGGTCCTTGCATTGCACAGTCCCATTAGCAGAAGATGTACAAGTTCAGCTCCAGACAGGCCATTGATTTTCACAGTGCCATCCAACCATATCCCAGCTAAGGATCCTTTCATTCTCACATTCATCCTTTATACTATACATACCTCATTTTCACAGCAACATATCAGTTACTCTCGTTCTATACTGTTTTGATATCAACAAATATGTAACCAAATGTATCAATGCTTGGTATGACTTAAAAAAATCATGGTAATTGAAAGAAATCTTTCAATATACCCATATTTCAAGATCATTATGATTATATTACTATATCAATCCTTTCACCCATCTTTACACAAGTGAGTGGTCAAATTGATTCTGCCGGGAGTCGGGCTGACAAACTGATTAGCAGTTGAAAAAATTTCATGCTCAATTCGCTCAAGGACGGGATAATCCCTCCACGTCCTTCCTGATCCCCGTTGGCAACTGGCCAAGGGCATACTAACTAGCTATATACTAAGGATCTCATCAGACTCTCTAGTCTCATTATAATTATTTTCCCACACAAGATCACACCAGCCACTCATACTCACGTGCCCCGACATGCATCTGATTCTCCTCCTGATCTCGGAACTTCCGACACAAGCTAATTACGAACGATGACGTCGTGATTTACTGGTACTGTCTAACGGCGAAGCAGGTGCGTCGTGGTACTAATATTAATCTATGATGGAAAGCGATATTGGCGCTAATTCACAACGTCGTGATCGGTTGGCACTAATTTATAGAGTATCGCGCCTTTGTGATCTATTGACACTAAGATAATCTAGGAGATCATGGTTGTAGGATTAAGTTGAACGGGAATGATCTATGAAGAAAAAAGCGACAACTCAATGGAATAGTTAATAAAGAGACGCAACATCGCTTCATATTGGTGCTAATTTACGAAGAGTCTCGTAATCTGATGGCCCTAATTTATGGTGTAGAGATATCACACAGGGAAATCATACACTGTTTTAAGGCGAGAAGTAAGCAACTTTCCGAGTTTCTGATACTAAAATACAGAATAATGATGAAGATATCTGGACATACGCGAATGTCTCACGAGGTAACTTGAATCTAAACAAATTGGTTCATACCTGATTTTACTCGACCGAGAAGCAGATGAAGTCATTTGACCAGAGAGTTACTTTACATGTTTACATATCAAAAAAAGAAAAAACATTTCATTCAGAGATATATCTAATGAACTCGAATTTCAGAAAACTGGACGAAATGATATAAGGATAACCTAAAAGGGACGATATGAAAGTTTTTATAGTTCATTGAGAAAAATATAAGCCTTCTCATTAACATGGACATGCTCGAACATATGAACAAATTTGATTTTCATCAAAACTTCAAATTTATGTACAAATTCATATAGACAAACTATAAACGCTGCAAATTCTTAAGCTTATAAATTCTGATATACACTGTAAGAGTATAGAGGTTCATCTTAATTACCATGACAGCCTTAATTTTCAACCTTAAATCCAGTAACGCTGGTGTTCCTTTTGTAAATTTTTGTATTCTAGGAGAAAAATTCCTCTGGAAATCCTAGAAAGAAAATTAAGATTGCGGATACCTTATCCCAGAAAAAGATATTAAGATCGAAGTTCGATTCGATAACACTAAGTTTGACCTTTTTATGGGCCAGTTTAAGTTGAAACTGTCCCTTATCTTACGTTTAACATTTACTTTAAAGGAATGACTTCAGTGGAATTCCCTACCTTACGATACCTCCACAATAGCTCTAGGAACAGTAAAACTGGTGTTATCGTCAAAAACAGAAGATATCTAACTTAAAACGATACAGACAGCACTTGAGCGGCTTCTGTAAATTCAGTCCAGACAGGTGTTACTAACAGGTTTACCCCTAATAACAATACGACTACTGAGTACAGACTTTTCCGTGTTACGAAAAGTACAGAGAGGAGCAACGTATTAACAAGTGATACCATTACTTGAATGTACTGAAACAGTTACAAGTTAAACACGTCTGAATTTAGAATAACTCTGGACAAGTACTAGTCTGGATATCAACACGAAGGTACGTTGATTTTTAGAACCAGGGCCGTAACCAAGCTGAGGGTTGGTTTAATTGACTGTTAAACCACTAACGCAGAGTTCCCTAAAAGCAATTGCCTCAGCAGCGCCGAAAACAGCGGCACATTTAAGTACAAGTTACGAGGCAGCATTCGAGGAACTCATAAAATCCGAAAGCAATTTCCATAGCATCTTAAATTACACAACAACCTACAATATTTCGCACTATATCCACATCATCAACTGTACTTACAACAAATGTGGACATTCCAAACGGACTTATGGCTATTCAGCAAGACAGATCCTAAAAACGTACAATGTCAACATTCATAACATCCTAATAACACAAGAGTCAACAGTAAGGTCAGTGGGGAACACTCACAGCGCCAGATGTCGCCAGCCGCTGTTTATCCATCACGTAATCCGGACATACCTGCGGAAAGCGAAACAAGAGTTAGTTTACATCCACTTCTAAGGGTCAAATATGCAGTGATACCGTAAATGGTCATAGCATTATCTTGAACACCTGAAGATGGTGTTTAAGTTTTTTTTTGACTTGGTATAACTTGACACTGACGCCCTTAAGTGTCCCTGGCAGTCAATAGACCTAGTCAAAATAGCCCTCTGGTCAACCAACAGTTCGTAAGGTCCCATCATTACTGCAGTTTTCCGTTTCATATTTTGCACTGGATGTTTCTTTGTTATTAAGGTAACGTGAATGTTAAAGATGCTTGACAAATCTTCCTATGTCTGATCTTATGTCAATCTAGATCAATGGTATAACCTGGCTAGAAACAGCTTGAGTAATAGTGATCAATAGACGCATGGTTATAGATGTTCTGCATGGTTTTGGATTGGCGATAGGGCACTAATTCATTTCTTCATCTAAGGCATAACATTGCCATACATGCTTATCTTTCAAATGATTTACTAGTTACAATCCTGCGTATAGGTTAGATTCGTGAACAAATTCTACCTCAGAAGGCGATTACAGATTAGCTTTCTCCCAATGACTGGCATTTGCCAACAATCGTCTAGCGCAGTTACCTGCCTCAGATACATGCCAGCTTTTCTCTGTGAAAGGCTATTATACCAGCAGCCATCTTGTATAAGTAACAGGATAACCGGCCAAAATAATCAAAATATGAGTTGGTCACGTCGCCCAGCTCTGTGTACCTCAACGGTAAAACACCTCTTTAGTATCTGCTGCCTTGAGTCGCGGTAATAAGACTTGCCTACGTCATAAGTCTTGTCATCTCTTTGATCATGCTCCGTCCTGTCACTATGGACTAATATATACGCTAAAAACTCTTTCTTTAGGAAACATGATATTTTCTACTACCAAGTGGATGTCGACGTAACAGCTGCTTTTAGTCTTAAAATCATAATTCATAAACGTTCCACAAAATTACATTTTTCATAATTCAGACGAACGAGCTTTATCTTTTCGAGATTTAGACGTAAATGAGGGGTTTTGCCTTAATGATGGGACGTGTGATTTACTAATTACCACAAATAGGTACTGCCTCTTTACATTTACCAATCAAACGTGTAATCAGAAGGAATCATTGTCGGTATATTCAGTCCTGCTCTTGGATGTATTATGGAGAGGGTAGAGCAATGAGGAACACGTCCCTCACATCTGGTACAAAGATCGTCAGCAGAACGAGGAGCATCAGGGTTGACACAGCGGTGATGGGTGCGTCATGACAAGTTTGCCCGTCGCCATGGTGACTGATGCTCTGACCTCTGCACCGGAGAGAGAGAGACAGACAGACAGATAGACTGAGAAAAAGAGAGTATATATCTACCTACAAGTACTTACGAGACTCCGCCATAAAGAAAGGATTGATACTGGGCGTTCACTGCATAGGAGAGAGAGAGAGAGAGAGAGAGAGAGAGAGAGAGAGAGAGAGAGAGAGAGAGAGATGGAAGGGGAGGACGACTTGTTACAGTGGAACACTGTCTTCGTAATGGTAAGGGCAAAATTTAGCTCCTTGTCACCATATGCAGCCGAGGCAATTAAGCTGTAAATGGGTACAGTCGTTAACCCTCCGGCTTAACACTGACATAATGTTGCTGGGGAGGTTAACTGTCTGCAGGAGAGATGACCCAGCGACCATCCTGCAGGTCGTGGAATGTCCTTGTATTATTACCGAGAAGAACCAACGGCTCGAAGCTAAGATGTGGTCTCCACCCTCGACACACAGTTAATTATAAGATCGTGACTACGTTGCTGCTAGTGGCCTTGGTATAGGTTTACAAGATAATGGATGTGTGTCATCAATTACCTCTTATCTCCTGCTTGTACTGTACGGGAAGGATGCATCTTATCCCGATCTCAGAATGGGTGGGTCTTGTGGGGCTTCTCTCTGTGGGTCTCTTCAATTTAGAGTCTCCTGTGTGGCTTTGTTGTGTGCCTATCTCCTCCTGTTGCATGTCTTTGTCAGTACAGACGATAACTCAGACTCCCCAGTGCTCTCCAGTGCAATGATTCTCATGAATCTTCTTTCTAGAGCAGAAGAATTTATCCCAAGCTTGTGTGGTGAGAAGTAAACGTAAAGAGATACTTTCCATGCGGCACACAGACAATCGTCCCGATACATTTCGTAAAGACTGTAATTTTACGTTCGAGTTCGGTAATATGGGTGAGCTGGATATCACATCACAAACGATGAAGATACATATTCATTCTTTGACCTCAGTCAGGAAGAGAGTCAGATATTAAGCGATATGCGTGTTGTGTACGAGAGTAATCGGAGATTGAATCACTGTTACCAATACTAGTTTTCCTGTTTACAGTATATCAACATGCTAATTTTGAGATAAGAAGTTCGTTAAATCGGGTTTCGTTGATGTTAACAGAGGAGAGTAAGCCCTGTTTATGACATCAGGTGGGCTATCTTGCCAGTAAAGTTGCAAAATTGGCTGTATATTTCCATTCAGTGCTACAGGCGCAGGAAACTCTCGAAATAGGATTACAGAGTCAAACTTTCGAAATCTGAGCGTGACGAGGCATTCAGGGTAGTCGCTCTGTGCCACATTGCCACTGTGTGGGCCCCTAGTTCCTTGTAGAGTGGTTATATTGTACGTCTGAGTTACTGTATCTCGCATCTTCCTGAGCTGATGAAACATGAGTTACAGCACTGTATACCTCCACACTTTGTTGAAGTAATTATATTTGTTGACATGAATTACCGTACAACACACCTCTGTCTTCCTAAAATGAGCATATCGCTGACATGAGTTACCATGATCTAACCCATCTAAAAACATATTTCCTACTCAAAATTATTAGTATTTCTATAACCTGGTAATACATAGAACGCTGTTGGAATGAAACAGATGGGTTTCAACTCCTATGTTATGGTGGAAATGAACGGGATGAGAAATTCAGCTGTTTGGTCAAAATTACATCATTTTCTTCCTTTTCACATTTCTCATCTCGGCGTCATGGGGAGACATGACTACCAGCGAGACATACGACCCCAGCAATCATTATATATCAGACAACGTGTGAAACCATTCGTCCACCACACGATTTCATAACCTGTATTTAATAGGCGTCAATCTCTCTATATACATTTTCTTTTCCACCTTTTATATATTCTTTTTTTTTTTTTCCTCCGCTCTTTCTTCACATAATAAGTTCATCTCGTTTTCTTTCCATGAACCCAAAGTATTATTGTTGTCTATTCCATTGGCTTTGTTTATTCTCTTCCTCTCCCTTGAGGTCACACTACATGTCCTCCTCTCCATCAATAAATATAATTGCATTTCTTTGTTCTAGTTTTCAGGTTGTTGTCCTATCTTTCCTGTGCTCCTGGTACAGGCGAATGGCGACATGTTCCATTCCTTCAACACATGACACTCATCCATTTTTCCCCTGTGACTCCATCCGACTGAACTTTTCCTCTTCGCAGATTCATTTTTCATTTCTTTCACGTATTCTAAAATTTCCGTCTCTTTCAGCCTTTTCTGTATTTTTTTTTTGTTGTTTATGGGTTTTTATCTAACAGGTATCATCTAACTTTCGGTTTTCATCGTTTGTGTCCACTTACAGTGGATGCAAGAGTGTAAAGTCTCGTCAAAACGAATCTTTTCGCCTCCAGCTGGTTCAATAGGACTCTGCTACTGAGGGCAGCGCAGCTCTGAAGCTACAGGAGCCTCTGGATAAAAAGTTCATGAAGCAAGAACCCAAGGATTCCCTGGTAAAATGACACGAGTTGTGAATTGATCATGATAGCACAGTAAATGGCGTTAGCCATGGCAGCAGTTGTCTATATACATATCCAACTAGACACTTCCAGAGATATGGACTTCAAACAATGCTCATAGAATATTCACCCACTTTCACTCAAAAAAATATAACATTTCTTTCAGAGTCAATGGCCCATTAACCCAAAAATTCCTGAAAAGCTGGAGTCAAGCTGGAATTAATCTTAACACCTGAAGAAGGTATCAATGATATTTGGATTGCTGGATGTTGCTTGACAATGACTGTCTCAGTGATCCTGGTTTTTGATAAGCCTAAAATTCAAACACTGAAGCAACTAACAATCCTACTAATCAACCAACCAACCAACCAATCGAAAACATGGAACATGATTACAGTGTTGCTTGCGTAGCATAGCAGACACACAGGAATAACTCAATCTGTCCCCTGTCATCGGGAATTATACTTCAGCTACCAAGTTAATCCTGGTTAAATGAAGTTTCAAATCACATACTCATGAGCATTTCTATGGTTGTTTCCCCAGAAATAAAGAACTAAACAAAATTCATGCTTTGATTTGGATTTTTCCCCTTATGATAGCTTCCAACCTGTAACATAAGCCGCTTATGCTTTTTATGAAAAGTTTTAACCCAGAACTGAAACTGATGCTTAACTATATTGAACTATAAAGAAGTTTCAACCTAGAACTGAAACTGACGCGTAATTATAAAGAAGTTCAACCTTTGGTCCTGGAACCTATTACAAATGGCTCTGATATTTTCCAAGCAATAATTCCCTCCATTTTACTTCACTCCCAATAACTATGCTATACTGAACCAAGGTCGCAAAAATGAAGGTTGAAAAGCTGATGAAAGAACATATACGGAGAGGAAGCAGGCAAACGATAAGAAGAGAGATAGTTATTTATAGGATAAGGAGGCACTCCATTAACACCCGAGTTATAGAATGACTGGAAAGAAAACGAGGCTCTAATGAACAGAAAGCAACAGAAAAACTAAAGGAAAGAAATTCAGTAAGGAAAGACTAGTGCTACACCTTGTCAAATGCCACAGAAATGTCAAGAGCCATCACAAAAGATTCATCAATATACACAAGAGAGAAGGAACAAAGGTGGCCTACATACGTGAGAAGGTTACCATTAGACCTTGCAGAGGGATAGATGTAATGGAGACCCGAAAGCAGGGAGTGAGATTCTGTTTAAAAAAGGTGAGAGGTGAGAAGAGTTTTGGACGCAGCAAATGTGAAAGCGATCGAACGATTTTTTAAAGAGGTTAGAACGGTTCGTTTCTTAGGAGTGGTCTGAACCAAGACGGGAATTCAGAAAGAAAGGGAATTTGGGTTTCTCTGAGGCCGAGACGAAATAGACAAGCAAGGATCATATCCCAGCCTTGAAGACACACTCCTATAGGACACAAAGAGATGTCCTATCAGATCCTTACATGCTGTACGCATGGGTGATCTTGAATGAAGAAAATGTGGGATAAGACGTACCTTAAGATGGAGGAGGTGGTCTTGAGTGGGGAAGAATGCAAATATAATCATCAAAAATACAGTTAGAGGGAGATAAGACGTCGGAAAACGCTGCTTTATCAGCTGGAGAATTAGCTAAATATTGATGAGGGTCGGAGAAGAGTATTGGATGAAATATAGGAGTTATTGTAGAAGCTTGAAGTAAAAAAAAGAAAATACCAGTTGAAAATAAAGTCAAATCAACACACGCTGTTCTTATAAAAGTGTTCGTGATTCTACGAATAACATTTTTGCAATTATTCCCGATCGAGAATGAATGGAGAATGAAAATAAGGGGAATGGGAAATATTCATAGCCCGATACACCCTGTCCCTGATGCGAAAAGCATTTAGATCAAGAGCGATCAAGTCATGGATAAAGGTTTTAGTGGTAGGGACATAGGAATCCAATCCAATTTCAACAATGATTCATTGCTTAGCAAATATCCTGCGACCAATGGCTGGTTTCATAAATTTCTAGCAGTGTGGTCAGTAATGAATGTTCAAGTATTCTATCACGTTGTTGATATGTCTTTTGTTCAGCTTAGAATTCTGATATTCTAAGAACTATAGAGTGGTTTTTGCCAAATGGCGTCCTAGCGTCGTCTCAAGCGTCGTCTCTCCGATGTATATCAACTGACTGTTATATTTCTCTCCTGTGTCTCC
>JAUUDY010343293.1:1428-11591 GCA_032361765.1 Panulirus inflatus
AGCAGAGGGTAAATGGACGCGCAGAACGACAGTAAAATAGAGGGAAAAAATAATGAGACAAGAAATTTCTTGAGGAGAGCAAAGTCAGTAACATTTCTGAGTATAAAAGCAATGAAAGCATTAGCAGGGAGTACCTGAGGACAGATGACGAACAGGCAGACGGTTGAGGGACGGAGATGTGAATGACAGTAAACAGTGAGCTCAAAAGACGTGAGTTTTTGATCTGCATGTAGGATGTGATGAATCCAAGATGGCGAGGGATTCACGAGAAAGGAGAAAAGAATCATGAGATCATGATTATAATGAAGGCGATGTAGATGAAGGAAGGGACGCACGCTATACGTTACACTTCCAATGAAGGGATACAGCCGGGGAGCTTGAAGGTCAGGTATAGATACTAGACGATAAAACAATCAGTTGAATGTTTATACAAAAAAAAAAAAGAAAGATGTAGAAAAGTGAGAGTTAGATTGAAGAAGACGAAAATGTCGTGGATGAACTAGAACTCCATCACTAGAGCGATCTGAGGAAACAGCAAACTAAGGTCTTAACAACGGATCACATATGACAAAGCCAGTGACTGGTGGAGAACAGCAAGAAACTCTGATACACGATGATAGAGTGGATGACAGTACACCATACGTCATAGGGCGTCACTAAGATCAGCGAGGTATTGAATCACAAGTTCTTTTCCCCGAGGAATCTACAGCAAGGATGGCGGGAGAGGCCAGAGGGAGGGAAGGACCACCATTACTGATGAGGAAAGCCAGGGATTTCCAAAAGAAGTGATGGAAAACAATGGACGCTTTAGTCGGTGTTTTTGGGCAAAAACAGTCCTTGATAAAATCTGCTGAATAACCCAGCTAATACGTACGTAATCCTCCAAATGATCAGATAAGTCAGAACAAGATTTCGTGGAAAATAATGATGGAGTAACCAGGATAATGCAAGATGTGGCTAGGTTGGTCATGCATAGAGGTGGTAAGATTCGTATGAAAGCAACGGAAGATTCAGGTTTCTAGAATGCGTACAAGAGGAGTTTCGTAATACCAATATGTATCGTAAGTCACTTGGGATAGAGAAGAAGGCGTACCATGAGAGCTGGCGCGGCCTAGAAGCTGAAAACATTACCTATGGAACTCCACCTGGCAAGAATGTCCACTGAATGCTCAAGATGGACCACACAGAGAAACTGGTGGTACTTGCAAACAAGAATATGACTCAAATTAGGAGGAAGTCTGCGGAAGGAGACTAGGGGCGAAACATTTGAGGAGACAGAATGAGAGACTGACGTAAAATTCGGGGGAGAGATCAGTCCCATAACAGATGATGTAAACTTCACAATAGAGAACACAGAGAGGTAAGTCCAGCTTTGAGGTATAGAGAGATGAGTTCAGAGGAAAGGAGAGATAATACTTTAACAGGAGGAGTGTAGAGGCCAGGGAACACACAAACATGGATGAGATATACTGGAGACAGAAGCTGGGAGATATTCACTAATGCAAGAGAGGAGGAACAAGTGAGACACCAGAGAAGCGTATCTAGTGAGCCAATGGATCGCCCGACTTCATTTCATGAGTTTACAATTGACAGATTAAGATTAGAGAAGAAAATAACTGACAACAAGGTTCAAAAGGGAAAGTTTTTGAAACATAACAATTCGTTATGAAGAGTTTAAAAGTGTTATTTACAGCCAGCATGGGAAACGCAAGACACACGGTGAAATATTAACGTATAGCCACTTTAATCTCATGAAAGAGCTGAACTCACAAACTCTCATGGATCTTGTGGCATCTCAACACTAGTACTCAGTAAGTATATGATGACCTCTGATTTGCTATGTATTATAATAATAATAACAATTATTATTATTATTATTATTATTACTATTATTATTATTATTATTATTATTATTATTATTATTATCATTATTATTATTATTATTATTAATATCAATATTATTCTTTTTGTTATCATTTTTACTTTTATTATTTTTTATACCTCCCGTGTTAACGAAGGAGCGCCAGGAGGCAGATGAAGAAATGCTCATTCACTCATATACACATGTATGTACATAAAAGCCCACATCCTTACACATACATACATATACATATCAACATATGCATACACTTAAGCAGACATTATATACACATACCTGCTGGATTTCATCCCTTTCCGTCGCCATCCCACTCCAGAGCAAATAAGCATCGCTTTTCCTTGGTTCAACAAGGTAGCGCCAGGAATATAAACAAAAAGGCCACATTCGTTCCCTCAGTCTTTAGCTTTTATATGCAATTCACCGAAACCATACCTCCCTATCCACATATATACCCCACAGATCTCTTCATGGTTTGCCGCAGACGCTTCACATGCCCTGGGTCAATCCATTCACAGCACGTCGACCTAGGTATAACTTAGCGCTCCAATTCACTCTATTCCTTGCGCGCCTTTCACCTTCCTGTATGTTTAGACCCCGATCGCTCAAAAGCTTTTTCACTACATCTTTCTATCTCCAGTTTGGTCTCCCGCTTCTCCTTTTACCCTTTACCTCTAATTCATATATCCCCTAAATCATTCTTTTCTCACTCATTCTCTCCATATGACCAAACTACTTCAATGCACCTTCTTTTGCTCTCTCAACCATATTCATTTTCATTTCCACACATCTCTCTTACCCTTACATCACTTACTCGATCAAGCCACCTTGCACCACATATTGTCCTCAGAAATTTCATTTCCAACACATCCAACCTTCACCGCAGAACCGTATCATGCCTTGGAACCATAAAACATTGTTAGAACTACTATTTCTTCAAATATACCCATTTTTGCTTTCCTAGGTAATGTTCTCTCCTTCCACACATTCTTTATCGCTCCCAGAACCTTCTCCCCTTCTCCCACCCTGTGACGCACCTCCGCTTCCATTTGTCCATCCGGTGCTAAGTCCACTCCCAAAGATCTAAAACACTTTACATCCTCCAATTTTTCTCCATTGAAACTTACATCCCAATCAAATTGTCCCTCGACCCTAATGAACTTAATAACCTTGCCTTTATTCACATTTACTCTCAACTTTCCCCTTTTAAGCACTTTTTCAAACTCGTTAACCAGCATCTGAATTCTATCACATGAATCAGCTACCAGAGCTGTATCATCGGTGAACAAGAACTGACTCAATCCACAGACCCTTTCACGAACAACAGACGGTGTACCCGCCCCTCTCTCCAAAACTTTTGTATTTACCTCCCGAATCACCTCATTTTAAACAAACTGAACAACCATAGAGACATCACACACACCTGCCGCAAGCCAACATTCACTGGGAACCAATCACTCTCCTGTCTTCCTACTTATAGATATGCCTTACATCCTAGGTAAAAACTTTTCACTTCTTCTAGCAACTTACTCCCACACCATATTCTCTACATTATATATATGTAGTGGATTTGTGTAAAGGTTGGGATATGGCTGGAAAACACATGCTATTTTGAAATGATTTGACTGACAAATTAGTCCCAGAGATTATGAGCAGTAATCCATTTGATGTAGATACTATTGTAAAGGTGAACCACATGCTATAAAACTGTAGAGAATCAGATTGATAGTAATGTACAGTGTAGCGAAATTGTTTATCCAGCTTGTTTTGTGACCAGGTCAATATTAGAGAGAGGAGAAGAAGTTAATTATGATTTAGGTGAACTATTTAATGAGTATGTAACTAGAAATAATACAATAGAAATTGAAAATGAGAAGACACTGTGGTATTAAGAATTAATGTATTTCCAGATTTTGTTGTGGACAAGGAAGAGTCGACAAAGTTTCAGAATAGTGATGAGATTTTGAAAGAATGTTGGAGTGAAGCTGCTAGAAATGGAAATGAGAGTGATGTGTCAGTTAGATTTTATGTACAAAATAGTGTGTTGATGAGAAAGTGGAGGCCTGCTCATGTTCCAGCATCTGATCAGTGGGAGGTCAAAAAGAAAATTGTGGTTCCAAAGAATCATAGTGTACATGTTATTGCTCTGTCTCACTGTTCTTGTTTGTCTGGACATTTGGGAGTTAGAAAGACAAATGATAGATTAGTAACTCATGTTCATTGGTCAACCATGAGGAGAGATGTATCCCAGTATTGTAAGACTTGTGAATTATGTCAGAGAGTAGGTAAACCCAACGAAACTATATAGCCAGCACCAGTGCAGCCAATTTCTGCTTTTTATAAACCTTTTAGCAGAATTGCAATTGATTGTGTAGGTCCTCTACCTAAACATGTAAAGGAAATCAGTATTCATCAACAATAATGGGTGCATCTACCAGATTTCCAGAAGCAGTACCATTACGTAGCATACATTCTAGAAATATTGTAAGAGAGTTAATAAAACATTTCTCCTTGGTTGGTATGGCTGAAATTATACAGGCAGACCAGTGAAATAATTTCACTTCCGGAATATTCAAGAAAATATTAAAGGGGTTACATATAACACATAAGATGTCAAGTGCTTATCACCCACAGAGCCAAGGAGTTGTGGAGAGATTCCATCAGACTTTGAAAAATACTTTGAGAATGCATTGTGAGGAATTGTCAGTAGACTAGGATGAGGGTCTGCCTTTAGCATTGTTTGCCATTAGAGATTCATTACACGAGTTAGTGTACAGACATAAAATAAGAGATCCATTGAGTATGTTGGAAGAGAAATGGTTAGGGAAGAGTGACTCTCCTGGATTATTGAAGTATGCATCAGATTTTGAAAGCAGATTGCGTATAGCTAGAGAGATTGCTGCAGAAAATTTGAGTGTCAAGAAGATATGAAGGTTTGGTATGACAAAAAATCTAAAAGCAGAGAGTTCAAACCAGGTGATCGAGTGTTGGTATTATTGCCTCAGACAGAAAATCCTTTGAGGGCAGCGTTTTATGGTCCCTGGGTTATTAAGAAGAGAGTGGATGATTTGAACTACGCTGTGAATACTCCAGAAAGACGCAAGCCAAGCCAATTGTGTCACATAAGCATGATAAAACCTTATCATGATAGAAATCTGCAAAAGATGATGAGGTTACAAATGTGCATTGTGCATGTGTTATATCTGATGATGCAGAGGATATGGATGGAAGTAAGAATGTAGAGTTGAACAGATGTGAAGACAAATTGTTAAAAAATTCAGACGTGTTTGATAATTTGAAAAGGAAGCTTGATCATTTAGAAAATGAGAGAAGAGATAAGATCATACAAGTAATGAATGAGTCTAGGTGTTTCTTTTCTGATGTTCCTAGGAGAACTGATGTGTTACTGCATGACGTCGAAATTGACGATGTAACACCTATCAAGTAGCACCTTTATAGAGCAAATCCTAAAATGAGAGATAATGAGAAAAGAAGTACAGTATATGATTGACAATGATCTGATTAAAAAAAAGTAAGTCCTTGGAGTTTATCCTATAGCTAAGCCTATTACCTACAGATTTTGTACTGATTTCAGAAAGGTAATCATAACAACTAAAGCTGACTCGTATCCTATTCCAAGAGTAGGTGTTTGTATTGATCAGATAGATGCTAAATTTGTAGCCAAGTTAGACTTATTGAAAGGGTATTGGGAAGTACCTTTGACTCAAAGAGCAAAAGAAATTTCTGCACTTGTAACTATGGATGGTTTGTATCAGTATAAAGTGATGCCTTTTGGCATGAAAAACAGTGGTAGTACTTTCCAAAGATTAGTAAATCAAGTATTGTGTGATGTTAAAGATTGTTCTGTATATATAGATGATATAGTATTGTACTCAAAAACTTGGGAAGAACATTTGTATTCAGTAAGGGAAGAGTTTAATAGGGTGGACAAAGCAAATTTGATGGTAAACATTGTAAAGAAAGAATTTGCTAGAGCAACTGTAGAATATCTAGTTTATGTTCTTGGTCAGGGATGTGTAAAACCAATCACTGCTAAGATAGAAAGTACTGTAAAATTTCCAGCACCTACAAATAAGAAAGAATTATTGAGATTTCTGGTATGGCTGGATATTATTGTAGGTTTTGTAAGAATTCTTCAATCATTGCTTTACCTTCAACTAACTTATTGTCAAAATTCAAATTCTTATGGAGTGATCAATGTGATGAGGCCTTTAGGAAACTGAAACAGATACTTGTAGGAAAACCAATACTTTCTACTCCTAATTATGACAGAACCATTTAAATTGTATGTAGATACATGTGATTTTGGGGTTGGTGGAATCTTAATGCAGGAGAAAGATATTGATTTTCCAATTTGTTATTTTTCAAAGAAGTTAATGTCCTATCAGAAAAACTATAGTACTATTGAAAAGGAAACATTAGCCTTGATTTTAATCTTGAATTATTTTGATGTATATTTGAGAAGAGTAGGTAGGCCGATCCAAGTGTTTACAGATCGCAATCCCCTTGTATTTTTGCACAAGATGAAAATCGTACACCTTCATTTAACAAAGTGGGTCTTTTATTACAAGATTATATTTTGATTATTAAGCATGTATGAGGAAAAAATACTGTTATAGGTGATGTATTGTCTCGTATACCAGTTAGTGATGAGTCAACTAGTGGCTGACTCATATCTCTTTTGGGAAGGGGGTATTACTGTTATCTCCCCTATTTACCAATAAATGATATAGTTACCCATTATATCTTATTCAGTTTTCTTTGAGAAATTGTATAGAAACTGGAAGATGGCCAAGGTCAAGCCTCTCTCTCTCTCAGGACTGGCCATAAGAGGAAGATGTGATACAAAGCTGTTGGTCAGTGTATTATGTAATCTGTACACATCTCACTCATTTCAAACCCTTACGTTATATAATTGAGGATAGTGAATTTGCTAGAGTGATATTAAGTAAAGTAGTATAGAAAGAAATCTATGTATCAAGAATAAATGGTATTATTCATGTTACGAGAAAGCCGTGTTTATATTGCTATTATAAATATATTTTTATAGATTTTTTTTATCTGTGTTTGGTATTTGACCAACTTGAGAAGAAGGGGAAGAGTCGGTACAATTAAGGCCGTCAGCTGTTAGGAGATAGTTAGCCAGATTGTGGGGGAACCTATGTCCAACCCAAATCTCTCTGTTAACAGAAGCCGTTATTTCAGAGTTAACAGAAGCCGTTATTTTAGAGTTATCTGTTTTATAGGGCCTGTGGGCTGATTATACACCCTTTAATGTGGTAGGGGTGGAGGCAGAACGTAGCAACATTGACAACAGTACAAAGGTCAAGGTACAATACACGCTGGACGTCGTTGTTACAGAACGTGCTTACACTGGGCATGATTACACCAGGTGTTTACATACCTCAGAGACGATGGCGAATATTGGATAGAGTGTCAAAATATCGTCATGGATATTGCTATCAATAAGGTCATGACAGAACTGTAGAAACAGTTAGCCTTGTGGTCTGGAAATCTGATGAATAAGGAAACATTCAGTGCAGATGCCTTACATTAGTTTAGAATGTTGTATGATAGTAGATAATGATCAAGATAAGGTCACACCAGTGTAGAACTCCCTCCCCGTACAGTACAAGAGGTGGGGCCACACCAGTGTAGAACTCCCTCCCCGTACAGTACAAGGGGTGAGGCCCCACCGGTGTAGAACTCCCTCGCCGGGATCACACAATATATTTCATTCATCCCTTGTTATTGATAACTGTTACGTCACTTGTTTACATAATTTATTAACGTTTCTTACTACATTTTCGTGTCACCTCCGGTTGTTACATCTTTGTATCTTCTTTCGAGGAACTGTGCGCATCAAACTAATTCAGAACTCTCAAGGGTATGATCAGATCACCCCTTCCTCTTCTCTCTTTCATGAAGGTCACAGTTAAGCCTGCCACCTCTCACTGTAACTAAAGTAATTTCACCCTTGTTGCCCTCCTCTGGATCTTTTCTATTAGATCTTTGTGCCGTCGTCACGGGCGTGGAGCAAAGCACCATCTAGGTATGGCCCTGATGGAGCCGGACGTGACCAGGTCCCTGAATATAACGTTACCTTTGCTCTCGAATGCCAGTCCTACGTTCGCCAGCAGACGTTGACGGTGTTCCCTGAGGCGGGTCTATGGCAACAGGTTAGGGACAGTGTCAGCTTCCGGATACTCTTTAACACACACACACGTACACACACACACACACACACACGTACTCACAGCTTATTGTGTGGTCGACTGTTCCATGCTGTGTATCGGTCCAGGATGCTCCCGGCCTTCCCGTGTGTCTCAAGCTGAGTTCTTTCATGGAAATGTAGGCGGGTTGTCACGCGTGACCTTCTCTTTAACCCACGTCGTCTGTCGCTCAGGTGGTGTCCTCTTGGTAACGAGTAATCCATTTGCTTCATGAGTATGCACTGCCGACAGTGCATATATTTGTTGGTCAAACTTTCTCTCTTCTTATCCTGCCATATTCGTTCCGGCTCTCATCTACTCTACAGCTGTTGGCTGGCCGGAGTGTGTCGCCCTCTCCATCTCCTTCACAATTCATTCCTAAATATGTTTCTCTATTTTCTATCTTTTATTGAGCCACTTTTTTTCTTTTCTTACTTTTCCTTCAGCCGTCCTCGTATTTCCAACTCATGGTACCCCATGTTCTTCCTCCTTCATTATAGATTTCACAAAAACACATATTAGAACAGTGACCAGCATCATGGCTACTGAACTTCATCTCCCCAGTGTTGTGCGGGGTGAAGTTCTTCAGCTTTGTGTACTTTCCACCCTCATAACTTATCTTCAGGTCTGGTTTCACCTCCGTTCTTCCTGTGTCCTCACTTACCACATAGATCAAACACAGGCATTTACATGATCACTTCTTCCAATTGGTATGATATATGTATTATTCTCAGTGTCTTCGCTTCTCTGTGTGAGGATATTAGATCTGGTAATGATGATGTATCAAGCCGCTCTGATTGTGGTGTGCGTGGTGACACGCGGAAAACGGGAGATTCTGTGAGAATTCAGATTCTCAACACAATCTCTCTCTCTCTCTCTCTCTCTCTGTCTCTCTCTCTCTCTCTCTCTCTCTCTCTCTCAGGAACTCACTTCCCTCCCGGTATGAGAAGTCTGCCATCACCGAGGAGTGAATGTTCCCTCACTCCAGGTGGTGCGGTGCCATGCCATGTGTTGTTGCCTCAATGCTCATCTTTGTATAGAGTTCTGGTTCATTTAAGACTCGTGGGAGGGTGAAAGGTTTGTCAACATCACTACGTATGTGTGTGTGTGTGTTCTTTCCCACTGTGTATGTTTATGATGGAATTACGTATTTGTAGTGTACCGGGGAGGGAGTTCTACACTCGTGGGGCCCCATCTCTTGTACTGTACGGGGAGGGAGTTCTACGCTCGTGGGGCCCCATCTCTTGTACTGTACGGGGAGGGAGTTCAACACTCGTGGGGCCCCATCTCTTGTACTGTATGAGGAGGGAGTTTTACACTCGCAGGACCCCATCTCTTGTACTGTACGGGGAGGGAGTTCAACACTCGTGGGACCCCATCTCTTTTACTGTACGGGGAGGGAGTTCAACACTCGTGGGGCCAAATCTCTTTTACTGTACGGGGAGGGAGTTCTACACTCGCAGTAGCCCATCTTTTGAACTTTTTCATACAACTTTTTAAGCTGCTCATACTCACAGGTTCATCGGTGAGTCTTTTCTATTCATTCACCACCTTTATGACGAATTTTATCCCATAGATGTACTTACTGACATCATTTTTCTTTTTACTTTCGTGATTAATATCATGTTATGGCCACTGGTTGTCATATCCCCAAATCTTTCGAGGATCTTCACATTATTCTCCTACTGCGTAAAGGTCCATCGTAAGTGGTCTTACGACAAGGAGAGCCGCGAGCACTGGACCAACACTGTCGGAAGTGAACTCTAAGACCGAACACTGTCATCATCTTCATCTCTCTGTATGTACATGTCTTACCTCGAGGGTAGCGTCGATTTGGTAGGCATCTTCACTACGAAGATTTGTAATAGGTGACTTCCACTCGGTGAAGACAGAACTCTTCCAAGGTTCACACAGGGTCAGAACTAACTCTGTGAAGATTATCATTATTATCATTACGCTTCTGTATCAACATAGCGATGGCTGGTGATCTGATATCATTATCATTATCAACTGGATATCTTACGATAATGGGGGGGGGGGCTATTGATCTCGAG
>JAUUDY010343403.1:0-11087 GCA_032361765.1 Panulirus inflatus
TTATTATTATTATTATTATTATTATTATTGTTATTATTATTATTATTATTATTATTATTATTATTATTATTATTGTTGTTGTTATTTTCATTTTCATTTTTACTAACTCATGGCAGGACATACAAGTGCCCATATATTTTACAGAGTGATTTGTATCAAAAGTTATATATTCCTAGCTCGTGTCAGAGCATTGCTTAAAGCTATCCTTTTATCTTACTCAATTTGAGATAGCAAGCAAAGGGCTTGCTTATTGCTGATAACCATTTGAAGGATTATTTCCTGCTTTAAATTGTCTTAGAATGTTTGAAGATAGGTATACAAATAAGACTGTGACTATGTGTAAGAATGTTTGAAGATAGGTATACAAATAAGACTGTGACTATGTGTAAGAATGTTTGAAGATAAGTATACAAATAAGACTGTGACTATGTGTAGGACTGCAGATGGACTGATAGATCTAGAACATTATCCTCACAAACAGGGTATTTGATATGCATAATCCAAGCAATTTAAGTTATTTTTTCTTTACCATTTCAGAATCATATTAAGATATAGATAAAGAACAACAGACCAGAATTTTTTTGTATGCTCTTTGTTCACTGTATTCACAAGGGTTACATTCATGAAACTGGCATGGATGTCAATTCCAACTGTGTTAATACTTAAAGCCTATGGAGAAAGTGAGTTAGGTGAACCACTCCTTCTGAGCCCTAAGTGAAGGTTCATAGCTGAGAAGAATAAACATATAACAAGTGCCATAATCATATTGGTCTTAAAACTAAAAAAGATAAACATACTAGTTGAAGAGAACAGATGATATGTATGATGTAAAAAAGTACTTTTACTCACCACTGACGATAATGATCTTGTGAAGAAATTGAAGTAGTTCTCCCTCCATATCCAAGAGAGTTGTGCCATGGGTGTGAAAAGATTTAAGCACTTTTGGATGCACTTACTGCAACACTTAAGTATTTGTTTGTATCATTTTTCCATACATGCATCACAGAAGACTTGTGTATACTGTAATGGCTCCCCACTGATGATCTAATAACTTCATTTCTTGGCTCAGAACCATCACATTTTTCAACCTTTCTTCTCTAGATTCATTTCCCCAATTAACTTTAGAGTGAGGGGCCATGATTATGGGCAAAAATGACCAAAATGTGCAAGTTAACTGTATTATGGATGGCTGAGTTATGCAGGATGTTTATATAGTGAAAGTTAGATGGAGAGTTAGCAGGGATGTTGCACTAGCATCCCATGTTTCCCATGCTACTCATTGCTGTGCAACAGGAAGAGAGAATGTCTGAAGGTGCAAGATACACAGGGATTGATAAGTGACAAATACATATGCCATAAATATTCAGCAGGTATTCAGAGAAACTGCCTGCAAATTATCAGAACCACAAATGCTACATATGCAGAGTGCAGGGTATATTACTTGTTGGGCTTGATAACCATTTGAAATGTAAACAAGTTACTCATATTTCCTTAGAAGAGATAATATCTTTTTACATAGATGATGCAGCATATAATACCTTTCATTAAGGATAATTTGCTTACTGCTTTATAGTGGCTTGTATCTCAGATGCTGTGAACTCAATTTTTTTTCTGCAAGAGTTGCCATCGTACTTTCCCTGTAAGTACTTGATATTCTCGCTTTCTGTCTCTCATTATGATTTATTAGCTTGTCATATGTTAGGCTATTTTGCGTTGCTCACTAGCACTTCATCAAAGTAACTTTTCCCACACACCAGAACTATATAAGGACATTTATTTCACCGTTCTTTGAGTTCACCACCACTACATGTTTTACTGCCAAAACTTCCCACAGCAATAAGAGAGATTAAGAGAAAGTAGTGATAAAAAAAGGAATTAAAACCAAGGCTTCATGTTTCCAGACACATGGCCATCAGTGAGTTCACCATCACCCTTATTACTGTTATGACAACCCACAGCAGTAAGAGAAATTCAGGAAATAGTACAAGAGGAATTAAAACCAAGGCTTCATATTTCCAGAGACATCAAAGCAGGCAACATATTGTTAGGTGAAGATGGTGTTGTACAGATTGCTGATTTTGGTGTTAGTGCCTGGCTGTCCACTGGAGGAGACTTGTCACGCCAGAAGTCCCGACACACTTTTGTTGGAACTCCCTGTTGGATGGCGCCAGAAGTCATGGAGCAAGTAAGATATGGATACTTGAATTATAACTTAGATGATTGGGGTTTATCCTTTGCTAATTAGTGAATGTCACCCCTTTTAAGAAATAATGTATCAGATATCTTTCTGTGTCATTTATGCAATATCTTTTATTCAGAGCGAGGTGACATGCATATTTTTTCTTATACACTTTGGTGACTTAGCTGTACATCTCCACATCCACTAATAATGAAAATTTGACATCACTCAAAATTTTGCATGTAGGAGCTTCTAAGTCCTTGCATTAAGATAGATAAGAATATGCAAATGTTAGGGTTGCTTCAGGGTACATTTCAAGAATCCTAGGCTCACAGTTGTAGGGAAACAGGAAAAGTTGAAATTTCAAATCATGAAGAAATAGTAGAAGTTAGATAGGAAATATGCCTTTGAATTACTTTGTGGCAACCAAGCATGTCCCAGACTACTAGGTGTAGCTGCAGTGTGAGTATAGTTAAAGAAAGACCACAGCTTCTGAAGATTATAATGTCAGGTATGGTTTGCTTTGTCCAGAGTAAATCATGATGGAAGAATTCCTGACAAAACCTCTTGGTTCAGAATTAAGAAAATATCCTTGAAGAGTCATATTGAGTTAGAAGCAGTACATTGATGTTTCTTGCTCTTTCCAGAGTGAATTATTCTGGAAAAATATAAGAAATGAGTCTTTTGGTCAGAATTGGGAAAGTCATTGTTACAACAAATAGGCTGCAAATCAACCTGTGATCCAGTTCTCAGTCAGACTTTCCATAATGAAGAGACTTACATTGTGGGCATACAGTTTCCAGTTGTTTCTCAAAAGAAGAGGCAGATAGATATTTGGAAAATGAAATTATAAATTCATTTGCTTTCCTTTACATAATCTCAGAATATCTGCTGTTGATAATGACTTAGCATTGATAGCAGGAGAATAAGATTCAGAAATTGAAGCTGTATAATATAACAGTATCACGACATTTTTTTTCCTAAGCTTTTATATCGACTCTTTTTGATTGGTTAGTTCTATCTTGGAAACTGTTTCAAGTAGCCATGTAAGGCATATTTTGGCCTCATATACCAAGGGGTATAGAAATTTACTTTTTTCAGCCTTTCAGTGTTTAGTGAAGATGAAGTTATTTTGACTAAATAGATGTTAGTTGAAAGAGGAATGTATCATTTTAGTCTGCATAAGAATTAATCATTTGCTTGTGAACCATATCCCTGTTAGTCTGCTTGGTTAGCAGTACTAAAATCTCATTGTCTCTGTGTCAAAAATTGATTATATTTTTTGAATGCTATTAGCTTGCCTCAGATAATGTAAACAGTTGGAAAACTGAGCTGTTTTGAATGAATACCTGCCATGTTTTAAGAAAATTTTGGTTTTATGTAGAATAACTTGGGAAGGATGGCAAAATTCTGGGAAGGATGGCAAAATTCCTGAATTGATATGAGCACATGCATCTGCAGATAATTTTCAAGTTAATGGAATTGAAGAAATATAAATAGAATTATGCTTACTTTGATATTATTAGTTCACCTGTTGAGCTGTTGTTATCTATTTTCATCCATCACCTGTTATTGTCTGTCTGTAAAGTTGTCTGTAACTTTTCATTGAAACCACTGGATCAGTTACACTGAAACTTTGCTGAAGAAATGTTTGGATAATCCTTCATCAACATATTTTATGTCAAATTAGCATCTAATTTGGCCACCTCAGGGCAAAACGTTTTAGTTTCAGTTTGGCTGAAATTTCAAGAACTTTCTTGTCATAAACCACAGTGTAGGTTGAACCAAAGTCATACTGAAATTGATAGGTGGTATCAAATTTTTTTCATTTCTGGCCAGTCTGACTTACCGTATGGCCACTAGGTCTTAAAGGCCATGCGAGTTCATTTGAGCTTTTGATAGTTTATGTTATTGCTGGAGGAGGCATTGAGAATTTTGTCTTTAATCTATTTTTTCTTTATATATACTGATCAATACAGCAATGACAAAACCTGCGCATCATAGCCATCTCAAGTGTTAATCAGAGCTTGTTATGTATTTCTAGACCAGGTAGAAGGAGTTGTCATAATAGTCAGTCCTTGTGTGACCAAGCTTCACACACAAAGTATGGGAAGCAGCAGCTAGACTTATGGTATGGTCCAATCCTTGATGGCAGAGATTTACACTGAGGACTCACAAGAGCATTGGCTAAAGTGATTCCTGTTGAACAGAGGATAAGATCATAATGGCAGACAGAAAGGGATGGCCCTGCAGAATGGAGGGCAGGATCATAATGGCAGACAGAAAGGGATGGTTAGAGAGAGATCATGCTTGGAGAATTATTGAGATGAAAGGCTTTTGATCCCATTTGGGCAAATAGAGGTGAAGGAAAGGCCACCCCACATGTGAGAGTAGTACTCCATGCTGGGGAGGATAAAACCTTAATAAGTATGAAATAGCTACTCACTAGAAAAATGATGATGGCACCTGTACAACACCCCCAATTTTTAGGAAGCAAATTTCTTGATGCAAATTATGTGGGGTTTCCAGGGCAAAGTGGGTATACCCAGCAAGCATTTGTCATTGTTGGGATGAATAGTGGTGTTTGAGGAGTATGTACTGAATCAACAGTGAAAATTTTTAGCAACACCGTGTATGTTCATATGATATTTTTTAGGATATTCATCATCTACTGTATGATATGATTATCAGTGAGTTCCTTGAAAAGGGCTTGATGCAGTCTATAGTCTTTAGTTTGGATTAGTGGCCAAAAGTGAATTAGTTAATGTAAGTAATGATTGGAGAAGAATTTATAAAGAGAAGCATTATTTCCCACTGAAACTATCTTGTCTAGATATTGGCAAAATAATTTTATTCCATCTATCTATCTATACCTCTGACACCTGTTCCCTTTGGAACTCCCTCAAAGGGGGTGACCATGGAAATAGACTCTATATAACTAGTGAACCCCAATGCCATCTTTTAGCCTTTAGTGCCTCATCCATAACAGGCCACAAGTAGACGGCAAGCCGTGCGCAGTATTTGCAGAGGCTGTTGTGAAATGTTTCCACTGACTACTACTACATAATGCTCCTGCTTAATGTTCCTTCCTACTACTTCTACCTAATGTTTCTACCTATTACTCCTACCTAAATGTTCCTACCTGCAACTTTTATCTATTACTCCTACCATTTTGCTAGATGCTAAGCCAAGCACATATCCCTTACCACAGGAAAATATAGAGTTACGAAGATGAACTGTGTGAATTAAGTATCCTTGCATGTTCCATTTGTCAGGCAGAGATTGTATGTTTGTAGACAGAATGCCAGTAGTCCATATGTTGATGAGGCAGAAAGAAAAGACAGCTACCTAGGTTAGAGGAGTGCAACTTGACAGCAACTGAAATGCTGGCTCCCTTGATTTTATTTCTTTGTTGAGTATAAGCAGAAAGTTTTCATTTGTCCAGAGATGAATCTGGAATGATGTGTGGCCAAAGCACATCATATTATACATACAGGCTTCTCAAGTGCTCCGTCAGGCATGCTTCACTGCTAAATACCTAGTGACAAATTCCATGGCATGAAACATATTGTAGTTTATATAAGAGTGATCTTCATAGTTAATGTACAAATATGAAGATTGAGTCAAACATGAATTCTCTTGGATCATCCTTTCTATTAATTTCTTTTGTAATGCATATCATCCTTTATCAAGATTGATAGTGTCGATATAATGACAAAGAGCTGAGCAATGATCAAGTCATGTAAATACATTAATGCCATAATTGCAACAAGATTGAACTTAATTGTAATATGCAGGAATTCAGAAATGAAGCAGGAACTTTTGTGTTATTTGATGAAAAGAGTAATAAGCAAATTTGTACTTTCACCGTAATAGGAAATTCCATCTTACAGCCTCCTCAGAATTTTTCTTTTTATATAATTTTGTCACCATATCCCCTTGAACATTAGGTGAGTTGCTATAAGTGGTTGCAATTTTGGCAAAAGAAATATTCCAATTTTCAGTTGCCCATTATAGAATGAAAGAATATACTATATATCTGTGGTAAAGTGTACGTGCTGATCCCCTGGGGGAAGGATGGTTAAGGTTTTGCATCAACCATTGTCACAGTCTGAGGCATTGCTAAGATGCCACCAAAGTTACTTGCTTATGGGAAGTGATAGCCACACAAATGTCACAATTTCAGTGTGTGGTTCAAAATGAGTTAGTTAAAATTAGCTGTTGATCTGATGACCTCCAGCATTCCATAATTAAGCAATCTCTTATGCTTACTGATATTTAAGCTTCAGGAAGACACAAAGGAGGAAGTAAAAAAAAGTAGTCAAGAAATGAAAGATCTTTGAGTATAGATAGGATGAAGAGTGAGATGTTTAAGAGGTATTAGTAATAAGCTGGATCATTAGGTAGAGGTAGGTGGTATGAACATTCGGAAGGAGCCTCTGGAAACACTGCGCTAAAATTGCTCCCTGCTTGTGGCTTTTTAAGGGTGAGGCACTGAAGGTGAAGGCTAAGAAGCAGCACTGGAATTCACCAGTAATGGAGAATTATTCCATGGCCACCCCATTGAGGGAGTTTCTGGAGGGAACAGTTATCAGAGATAAAGATAGGTAGATAGATAGTTTAAGAGGTGAAGTAAAGCTACATTTGAATAGCTTCAAGAGTTTTTATGGCAGGATGAATTGATGCTCATGCCACAACAAAGGAATTTAAAGATACAGATGGGTCCTTTTCAAGGCTGTTTATGATAATGGAATAGATACTTGATGATTGGATGGAGGGAGTGATTGTTCCTTTTTATACATGTGAAAGGAGTAGAAATTATTATGAGCATTGCTGAGGAATAAATTTTAGTATAGGCAATAAGGTTTATGATCAAATCATGATTGATTGTCGTAACATCTTGTAGATGAACAAAGATTTAGGAAGGGAAGCATTTTATTTAAACCACATTTTTCATTTGGTTAGATGATTAGAGAGAGCTTTGGATTTAAAGAAGGAACTGTTTGCATGATGTGTGTTTAAAGTTAATTGGTAAGAACTTTTGATTTTAGCATGCATGGAGGAATAATGAATTCTGTTAAGAGCTCTTATGATGAAATTAGCATTTTCCTCTTCCATATTCATTCCTGCATGGATAGCAGTTTGCTTTATAAGGGTGTGTTTTCAAATGAATTCATGAGGATTTCTGAACTGTATTATGTATTAGTTTCTTAATATTTTTGTGGATTGAACATTACTTCAGATGAGAAAAAGTTGGGGATGATCACTAGGTGCAGCTGAACCATGATGAAATGGAGGAAGCTACTATAATTACGATATGGAGATATCTTTACTTTGTTGTTGAATTGGAAAAGAAGTTCGGTGGAATGTTAGGTCTCTTTAGCAATGCATGTTAATGATGAAAATGAATACTTCTTTTATCATCATTCTATAACCCCAGAAACCATTTTATTGTGCTTCTGCAGCTTCAAGCTAGTGCCACAGTCAGTAAGTGAAGTGACGGACTCTCTTGGGGTGAGAAAGTTTCTCAGTGGGATTGAAGTCCTTTTTTTTTCCACTGCAGATGATATATTTATAGTGAAGGTGGCTTTATACTTGCAGCATAATAAGCTTCTTTTTTTTTTAAAAGAAAAGACAGAAGTCATTCGTAAGTTTAGTAACATTGTAATTCTGATTAGTAAGGATGGTCCAGGGGATGTTGCAGTCAAGGGTGAAGTAATCGCTAAAAAGATTAATTGGTGCACTTGTGTAAGGTTCTGAAATTTTAGTTTCCTCAGGTCTGAATAAGTTGAAAAGAACAGGAAACATGAATAACCTGCTGAGTAGTCGGAAGGAAAGTATAGAGCAGATTTTATTTTTTCTTTTACACGTAATTGCCTTTCCTGTTATGGCAAGGTAGTGCCTCAGACAAACTAACAGTGGCCTCATTTTCACACATGTAATCTGTAGTTGCTATATACAGAGGGCCTGCATAAAGTCATTCCACATAAGTGTTTCACTTGGTATCTTTTATGAATTAGGATACAGTTTCACTCAAAGTTGCAGAGTTCTGCTTTCAAATTGCTGAAGTTAGGAAGTTGTGACTAAAAATGAGTCTGAAATGCCAAATAAGTGACAAGAGTGAACTTTGTACTGGTAAGAAATTGAGAAAATTCATTACATTTGAAGTGAAATAATGTTTTAAACCATTTTGATGCTGCTGAACAATCTGTGGACACTGAGAAAGTGATTGACATACCTTTCACAACCCTAATATCAAAATAAGCATTTCAGTCTTTCCAGTTTATCAGAAAAGCAATGGCCATATTCATCAAGGTTATTCCTAAGATAGACATGGTTACCACGTGGCTAGTCTTGCAGCTGCTGGTCTATCAACACTCCAGCTCAACCTTCTTTTATAAAAAATATTCACAACTATATCTAGTAAACTTTCATGATTTTATTAAGAAAGCATAACTTTTACTGTACTGTGATATGTATGAAAAGAAATAAAAAGCCCCCATCATCACATACAAAAGTCCAAATCAAGTCTGGGCCTTAATTGAAATATAGAGAATTATGAAAGAGAAAAAGAAAAGACAAAGGAAAGTATTAATGAATTTTGGAGAAAGTGAAAGCCTGTCTTTTGAAATGTGCCAGGTTATAGTTATGGGGAAAGACATGAAAAGGTACAGAGTTCACAAGTTTTGACATTTGGGGAAAGAAGCAGTTATCAGAATGGCCCACCCTTGAGTTGCTGATAGCCACATGGTAATCATGTGATGCAGCAGCTTGTGAAGCTATGTGTGGTTTACATAGTGGCAGGGGCACACATGCAGCCAGATCTCGGGAGGAAAATCCAAAGTAATGGCTATAGAAAAGGGAAAGTGAACCAGCATTGTGATGTAGAGCAAGAGGGTCAAGCTTGGAAGGTAACCAGGGACAGTTTATAAGTTGGACCGCTTTCAACTTGACTCTGCCAAGTAGGGATGCAGAGCTAGAACCACCTCTGATGTGAGAGCAGTACTTCATACAAGGATGAATCAGTCCTTTGTACAGACGAAGCAGCTTTTTAGAAGAAAAGAAGTTTCGACATCTAAAAAGGACACCCAGTTTCTTAGAGGCAGACTTAGCTATTCCCTTAATGTGGGGTTTTTAAGAAAGAGTGGATGTTACAGTATGTTCATTAAGTCAAGAGGTGGAGTTACAGGACTGTCAAAGGAGAGAGGAGAATTGTGAGGAGTTTTCAATTGAGAGATGGGTAGAAACTGGGTCATGGAGGCATTAAGCTTTACTAGATTTCATCTGCCCCTCTGAGATATTCTGTCTAAGTTTATTGTGGAATCTTTGTGAAGGCAAGATGCAGATTGAGTGAGAGAATAAAGAGTAGAATTTAATGATGTAGATGAATGGATTGTTGAATTGTCAGTGTATGAGTGCATTTGATTGTTTGTGGAGGAGAGGAAAAACCTTGAAAAAAGGAGAAAAAGTATAGGGGACAGGACAGGACCTTAAGGGACACCACTGTTGATGGAGAAAATGGGGGGATGGCTGATCCATCAACAATCACAGAGATAGATTAGCCAGAGAGGAACCTTGATATGCAATGCAGGAGCAAAGCGAGGGAGGAAAGCAAAAGAGGGTAGCTTAGAGATGAGACGTCATTGCAACACCCTGTCAAAAGCTTTGGATATGTCAAGGGCAACTACACATGACCTCAGCATTTTTCTGGGATGATGACCAGACATGAGTAAGATAAGAAAGAATATCACCATTAGATCTCGCCTTATGGAAGCCCTACTGGTGATCAAAGAGAAGGCTGTGATTTTCAAGGTGTCTGAGGATATGGGAGCCAAGGAGGGATTCAGAGACTTTGGAAATGGTTAATGTTAAAGCAATAGGAAAGTAGTTAGAGGGATCAGAACGGTCACCCTTCTTAGGGATGGGATGTATCAATGCATGCTTCTAAGGAGAAGGAAAAGTATTAATTTTGAAACAGAAACGGAATAGACAAGCAAACACAGGTGTACGTTCAAAGGCACACTCTTTCAGTACATGGAAATGGATGCCTTCAGGACTATTAGTCTTGCTTGTGTCAAGAGAAAGGTGTTTTTCAGACAGAGTGAAAAGAGATTATGGGAGAGGCATACGATTAATAAGTGGAGCATCAGGGGGTGAAGGGAATGTTATTAGAGTCATCTGAGGTGGAGTTAGAGGAGAAATGGGAACCAGAGAGAGTAGCTTTGTTTATGGCAGAGACAGTTACAGTACCATCAAAATGGAAAAGTGAAGGAAAGATAGAACGACAGAAGTTGTTAGAGATGCCCTTAGCTAAAGACAAGAAAGACCTATCAAGGGATGACAAGGAGAGAGTATCGCACTTCTTTTGAATATAGGAACGCTTTGCCTCGTGGATAACATACTTGCAGTGATTATGGGCAGTGATAAAAGCTGAATGGGAGTCAGAGGAAGGAGAGTTTTTCCATGCCCAATATGCCTGAATGGCCTCAGGATAGGAATGGTTGAACCATGGATTAGATGAAGAGGATGTCTTGGAGGAAATTTGTATAAATGCTTCCATCCTCGGAAGAATAACCTCTGTTCTGCATTTGGTGGAGACAGAAACACAACCACATAAGAGATGTTGATTTACCCAAGGAAAGTCAGAAAAGAAGTTATGTAAGTCATTCCAGACATCTATGTTGAAATACCAATATTTACACTTAGGAGGGGTTGCTGGAGTGGGAGGTGCCATTAGATATTTATGAGAGTGTAATCACATGAACCAATTGGGGGTGAGATTATGTACTAACAGCAGGATGGACAAGATGTGAAAAACAGATCCGAAAGTGGTCAGCAGTCAGGAATATTGGTAGGGTAGATAATTTGCTGTAAATCGTATAGCATGGAAACTTGAGGGCTTCAGTCC
>JAUUDY010343625.1:0-11588 GCA_032361765.1 Panulirus inflatus
AGCGACAAAGCAAAATAAATATATATATTATCCCTGGGGATACGGGAGAAAGAATACTTCCCACGTATTCCCTGTGTGTTGTAGAAGGCGACTAAAAGGGGAGGGAATGGGGGGCAGGAAATCCTCCCCTCCCGTTTATAATTTTCCAAAAGAAGGAAAGGAGAGGTGGGCCAGGTGAGGATATACCCTGTAAGGCTCACTGATCTTTGTGAAGATGAGGTCTAGTAATGATGGTGTATCAGTTTGTTGCTCAGTGATATGCTGGTGTAGAAAGTAGTTTAGTATACACTCCAAGAATTTGTGCCTCCATGAGTCTCTGTTGCCTTGATAATTATATTCCATAATACCCCAATTGATCCAATTATAATAGAAATCGAAATTGACATGTATTACCACTTTGCCACAGACGAGAAGTACTGTCTTGCATTCTCGTTGAATCCACTCAAACCTGTGCCACCACATATTGCACATGCCCTCTTTTACCATCTCTGCCACGTGCAGTACCTGAACTACTTCTTTCACTGGCCTTACAACCTTCTCTGCCACCACCATCTTGAGCACCATTGCCAGCATCCCTACCACTGCCTCTGCCATTCCCTTTGCAACTGTCATTACCACTACAAACACGTGCTACCACCTTTGTAACCACCTCTACCATTACCTTTCCCACCATTTCTGTTGCCGCCTCTGCCACTCCCCTTGCAGTCACCACTTATACCACCACCTCTGCAATCCCTTCTGTTACCACCATTGCATCCACCTTTTCCACTATTTCTTCCATCATCTTTGCCACTTCATTTGCATCCACCACTGCCACCACCTCTACAGCCACCTGTGCCACCACCTCTGCCAGCCTTTGTGTCTACTACCAACCCTGCCAACCACTTTGTAGCAACCACCACATCATCCATCGGTCATAGGAATATAGCTTCAATGCCGATCATTTTTGCCACCAATGCCACCATCCCCACCATCATCTTTGCCACAACCACTTCCTCTGCTACTATGAATTCCTTCCTAAGCAACCTCCTCTTTCACCATCTTTGCCATCACTAATGCCATTCCATTTGCATCCACCACAGCTGCCTCCTCTATAGCCACCTCTGCCACTGCCTCTATTGATCTCTGTCACCTCCTGAGCCAACACACCTGCCACCACCTCTGCCACCCTCCTCCTCCTTTACAACTACCACTACTTCTTCCACGAGATGTGCATCCACCTGTGCACCATTAATGCTCTCCCCTTCGCCACTCACCACTTCCACCACTCTTGTCATCATTGCCACCATCCCTACCGCCATAGCTGCCACTCCTGTTGCAACCACCACTTCCATCACCAATTCTGCTGTCACCTGTTCCGCCACTTCTGCTATCATCTATTCCCATATCTCAGTCACTTCCTCAGCCTCCCCCTTTGCAGCAGACCATCTCTGTCACCTCCACCATTCCCACATCTTCTGCAACTATTTGTGCCACTAACTCTGCCACCACCCCTTCAGCCATCTCTGTCACCATCTGTATAATTTCATTTACAACCTCTACCACCCTGTTGCCACTTCCATTACCACTACTTCTTGCATCACATCTGCAGCCACCTGTACCGCCCCCTCTGCTGTCCCCTTTGTCACCACTATTAACACTAGCTATGCATCACTTCTACCACCATCTTTGCCACCCCCGTTGGGACCGCCTTTGCCATCTCCATCCTTTCTTCCACTACCACTGCCAACATCTTCCATCATCGATGTGTCACTTCTTTCACCATTTGTCACTTCTGCAACCAACTCCTTTTCCAACATCTCTCTATACCACTACCCCTCTCACTTCCTTTGCAACTAACGCCTTTACTACCACCTAAGCTCCCACCTCTGTCGTTACAACTTTTCCCACCTCTTCCACCATTGTACCATCAATCATCTACCTTCCTCTGCCAGTACCTTTGCCAACACCACCACCGCCATCTGCCACCATATCTACAGCACCTGTGCCTCACCTGCCAACCTTTCTGACACCATCTGTGTCACCATTTATCACCCCCTTTGTCACCATTATTACCACCACCTCTGCCACCACCAGTACCACAATACATACAACGTTCGCTGCTACCCCTTTTGCCACAAATACTACCCCCACCCATGCCATCCATCCACATGGCACCACCTCCACAATCACTACTGACAGGTCCTTTGCTACTAATAGTCATCACCTCTTCCACCATTTCTATCACTCCAAAAGCGAAAAACAAATATGGAAACAAGGCTGCGCATTGTGAGGTTAGATGTGGTGACGTAGTTGGGGAAAGAGGTGGCGTTAGGCGTGATGGTGGTAGAGGTAGTGGCAGAGAGGATGGCTGAGATAGTGGCACAGATGGCTGCAAAAGTAATGGTAGTGATGGCAGTAAAGGTGATGGTAGACGCTGTGGGAGAATTGATTGAAGTAGTTGTGGTAATAGTGATGGGCAAGATAGTAATACCAATGGATGAATGTTTCTTCGTATTATCTTTTATGTTTGCCTTTACTAAGCGGAGAAAGAACTGTTGTATTATCTCTGCGTCCGATTTCGTCGCCTCCACGCTTTGGCTAATTCTTACATCCGAGTTCTGTTCTTAAGTGTTTTGTAATATACGTTTATGGAACCTTCACATGCAGGTGCATACTGAGGGACGCTTTAAGCACCGCTACCAAAAGTAGGTCGCCCTGACCTACGCTGCACGCCTCACTCGTCGATACGAATTTCATCAAGTTGTAGCGACGAGAAACAAAGGAATTCTGAAGATTAAAGCGTTCTTGAAACGATCGTATTAATGACTAGTTTGTTAAATCAGGAATAAACAAGAATGCCATCTTGTTGTTAAGATTATTTATTCTACTAAGGAACTGTAGAGAAATCCAACACTGGTACAATGCAGTCGTTGTAGCTATTTTAGTTCAGCTGGATAAATATAAATCTCTGGCCTGCTGGTGAGTCTGCTGGCTCTGTGTTGTGCCACAAGGCAGTAGCCTTAATACAAAGAAAGCAAATATCCTGCCACAGAGTGTTTTAGCTTGTGGGCACAACCCTGCTACATGACATGGTTGAGGGAATGGTTAGTACATCATGTAGAAAAAATCATACTGCTCATAGATTTATATCCTAATGAATTTAGTCAGTGTTATGATTTAGGCACATCACTAAACAGATTTACTCGTTTAATTTTAGGCCTTACATTATTCATGTCCTGCAAGTATCACCCTGAGGAGTTGTAAGCTTACCTGGTGTTGGTGTAAATGATATGTATCTCCATAAGTGCCTCTGTTGTTCCTGAAAGTGTGAATCAGGACTCTTGCTCTTGCAGGAAGCGGCATCCAGCCAACAACCGCAGAGGTTTTTGCCCGTGGCTCCTACCAGCTTTGGGATGCATCCTCATGAAGACCCACAAGGAGCCTATCCAAATTATGATCATCTCCTGCATAAGGTAAAAGAGGAGGTACCGTCGACAACAGCAGCTGCTGATGAACTACAGACAATGTCTGTGGCATCTAGTGGTGAGAAACAGGATGTGAAGAACCCAGTGTCGTCTTACCTATGCAAGCAGTGCCCTGCTTGTTCCTTCGTTTTCCAGAATATTGTCAGCCTCAGGAATCACTTTAAGAAAGCTCACTTCGACCTTAAATTTCTTAAATGTCTCCAGTGTAGCGAGGAGATGAGTGGTGATTTCGAGGCTTACCTGGACCATCGCAAGATACATCTGCAGCAGCGAGAGGGTCAGGAAGGGAGCTCCGTCGGGAGGCGCACTGCTAAGACTCGAGAGTGCCGTATGTGTCACAAGCAGGTACGAACAGCGGTGTACAATCGTCATTTGGCTACTCACAAACGGATCCCTTGCCCAGAGTGTAATACACTTATTGTCCCGCATAGCCTTAAACGACATATAAATGATTGTCATACAAGAGAAATATCCTACCCTTGTCCTGACTGCCCAGCAGTATACCATGACGCTTCCAACTTGCTTAGTCACCGCAAAAGGAATCACTTGGGACAGGAGGCAAGACGCCACCTGTGTGAGGTGTGCGGTAAGAAGTTCATAACACCATCCGACCTCCGTACCCACGTCACTGGCGTCCACCATAACGTTAAGAAGTTCGTGTGCGAATTCTGTGGCCTCAGTTTCAAGATTTCGTCGGCACTCATGTATCACCGCCGACTACACACAGGAGAGCGGCCTCACGTATGCCAGTTGTGTGGGCGAACTTTCATGAAGCCTAATGGTTTAGCCAAACATGTGCGTCGAGTGCACCGGGTGGAGTACCATGGCAAGTACAGGAAGAGGCTACACACACCAGAGCCCTCTCCCCGGAACTCGCTTGGTCAGACTCGTCACGGCGCCGTGCTACCGAAAAGGGAAGGAATCTTGGCCACTGTGCAGGTACCACAGATCCTGGAGGACCAGACAAATTTAACTGAAGATATTTCACCAGCTGGGACAGAGGCGCCGCCGCAAGTGTCGGAAGGTGGTGAAATGAGCATGACCGCAGTGTATTCCTTGGGCGAAAGCACCGTGGTGCAGATGACGGCACCTGTGGTAGTCAGTGTTCCAGGCTCACAGCCTATCCACAGCGTTACATACTTCCGTTCTGGCATCGAAGACCACAGCCTTCCGCGCTCTTATGAGGCCACGCAACCGCTGCATACGATCGCCTACTTCCGTCCGAGTTCCGACGAACAATACACGGTGGCGGAGCTTCTGCCTCCCCAGGAGACACGTCTCGACCCCGCCGATTCCGTTCCTTCAACTTACATTACTAGCACACAGTCACGTAACCACACCCAACACCACTGACACCCTCAGCTGACTTGTATCATGCATTTTAGTCAGCTATCGTGCGAGGACGTATTCACTCGGTAACTTCTGGTTAATGGAGATACGGTGGGATGTCAGTACATTGGAAATTTAGTGGTTTATGAACACTATCATTATAAAAGAAAAAAAAAATGAATGCATTACCTACTGTGTTAGTCTAATGACGAACTCCCTGGTTGCTCCTGGAAGAACACGTTATCTATCGGTCAGTGTCAAGAACAGTAGGTTACTTAATCTTACTTTGGCGGTGTTGACATCCAGCCAAGTGATATTAACCTCAGACGTTGATTACAATATCTGGATGACAGTGAAGAAAAAACGAATATACGCGAAAACAACCAGAGACATCAGCAACTGGTGAACTGATTACCATGTTGTTGTACCCATACCCGGGAAATAGGACAATCAGTCGAACAGGTAAGTGACTGGACACCTGAGAAGCTTCTGTACTTTGCACAGAACCTGTAGGACGCCGGAAGGGTCAGAGAACACAGACATGATCCACAAAACAGTTGACGATAGCACAGGTGTATCCCTCTCCATCGATCTGAATTCTTGGCGTGGTATATAGAGGCTCTGTGACATTTTTTTTGATTTCCTGTTCTCGAAATTGTTCACCGTGTGAAAAAGAAGAAAAATGTGGTTTGACCAGCCTTACATAACACTTGTAATAATAACGGATTAGTTGATGGCTGTAATTAATCCTCCCTGTTTATGTTATATATTGTAAAGTTTATTTTCTATTTTTGTACTGTGTTAATGTGATATGACAAAATAAAACTTGTAGATGCCAAGGAAACTGTTTGAATATTTCTTCCCTTGGCACTGTTGTTTCGTTCAGAAATATCACAAGCAGTCTATAACTATGAATAACTATTTTTCACGTGCCAATTTTAGGCTCGGGGTCTTTCCTCTCGAAAAGAAACTCTAAAATCCATTTAATGGGATGGTTATTTTTGAAAGTGCATACGGATCAGCAATGTTCTTAGATACCTGTAGTAACGCTCTTCCATACCTGTAAGATATCACCATTCGCATCGAGTTATAGAATTATGGATTTTTTTTTTTTCGTTTTGCTGTGAAGTGGTGGGTTTGCACGTCGGCGACGGTTTATATTAAGGGAAAATGGAACCTCATTATTTTTGTTGGGTTTTCTGCAGGTTTATATGTGTGGAAAGAGAGATCGTTATTTGGAAGGGCAAAAATGGGTTTGAAGGTATAGTAGTCCCAGCAATGTCATATGGATGCAAGGCGTGGTCTATAGATGAGGCTATGCGGAGGAGGGTGAATTTGTTGGATATGAAATGCAGATTAGTATTAGAAACTGCGTATGTTGGAGACAGTCTGGATGAGTTTATGAAAGGAGTAAGTTGAGAGTAAATGTGAGTAAAAACAAGGTTATTAGTAGGGTTCAGGGTCAGGTTAATTATGGTGAGTTTGAATGGAGAAAATTTGAAGGAAGTGAATTGTTTTAAATGCCTAGAAGTGGATATGGCAGCGAATGGAACCATGGAAGTTTAAGGGAGTCATAGGGTGGGTTAGGGGACGAAGGCTCTAGGCAGCGAATGGAACCATGGAGGCTTAAGCGAGTCATAGGGGGCGAAGCTTATGGGAGCCCTGAAGAATGTGAGGAAAGAGATCGTTATCTGGAAGGGCAAAGATGGGTATGTTTGAAGATATATTAGTCCCAGCAATATTATATGGATGCAAGGAGTGGGCTGTGGATGAGTCTTTGCGGAAGAGGGTGGATGTGTTGATATGAAATGCCTGAGGACAATATGTGGTGTGAGGTGGTTTGATCAAGTAAGTAGTAAATGGGTAAGAGCAAGGTGTGGTAATGAAATGAGTTTAGTTGAGAAAGTTGAAGAGGATGTGCTGATATGGTTTGGACATATGGAGAGAATGATCTGGTTCAAGGCGGATGACGGACTAACACTCACATATCGATACAACTGTTCAAAGATGTCTGCGCCGGGTTTTTCCCGAACATTTGTACGTTTTTGTTAATTATGCATCAGTAGTAATAGATTACGTTAAGCAAACGTAAAAACCAGTAATGAAGTAGATACAGGGATACGAACAGGCGAAATAACTGGTTACACAGTAAAAAATACAATGTATTTAACCTTGAAAATATTACAATTCGCCAACGCCCGTGCATTATGAACTGTGGTTTGCAGAATGCAGAAAAAACAGTGGATCAGTTCAGGCCCAAACTCTACCCGGACAAACTCTAACAAAAATTTGATCCCATACAACCTCAGTAAAGATATCTGCAATGCAATGGAAAAAAGATCCAACGTTGCAAAGTCCTCAAATGTCCAGTCTTGTGACTGTTTACCATGTCTTTTTGTTACACTCGGGTAGGTAGAATTTTAATGCGTGTCCGTTTAATAACAGCCATGTAAGTTTACTTGACTAACAGCAGAAGAGACGTATGGCAGGCCTACCTCGCAAGCTACTACCTAGCTCAGATAGGCTGTGGATATTTTCTTACACAAGTTTTACTCGACACCAGTCGATAAAAAGGATGATTAGTGCTATAGGGATATTCTGACCTAGCTTGAATGAGTATACAAGAAAATCCCGATCACGCCCTACAAAGCAGTAGCCACCTGGAAAACTACTTTATCTTCAATCTAGGTTTTAATTATGATCACATCTAGTTGTGATGTGTTCAGAAATTTTGCTATGCGACCACTCGATAACTCAGGCAAGTGATGAATTAGAGTAAGAAGCAAATTTCCACTTGGATATCTTACAAATATAGTAAAGGGCGATATTCATATAACCTTTAGAATTTGAGTTCCCATGTAATGGACATAAACAATCAAACCAATAGCGGTATGACTGCTACAATAACGTGCATGATTACTTCATTACAAGCTTTTCAACGTGGTTTCAACAAAAGGGAGGCAGGATTACGGACTTCACGATAGAAGAAATGACTTGACAAATCGAAGCCTCTTTCGAACTGTCGGCCTGGTTATTTTCGAAGATTGCAGGGACGTACATCTTCATACACAGTAGCGGAAAGTTTGATCTACTATAATCTTGATCATACCATCAACACTGATCGTAAGATGTTTCGCGAGCCCTTATAGAACACCCACCTCTTGGCTTTACTGGTACCACACGATTCCCAGGTACTGTGGTGGTGAAACTCGCATTACGCTTCACCTCTTGTTCTCCAGTTGGATGAAAATACTCTTTGGTGTGCATTGGTGATAATAAATTACAAGAGTTTTATTGAAAACAGATTGCTAATTTTTTTTTATAACCATCGGTAATCCGAATCTATATATAGGCTTAGCGGAAATCGGTCTCATTTACCTACATGTAGTATCAAGCGGAGGTTCGTACGATTCGGAAACGTAATGCTCGTCGCAAAAAAAGAAAAAAAGAAAATGTTCGTTACGGAAATGAGTTCATTTTAGTGTGATTATCGCTGGGAACTTTACTGCTGCAGATACATTGTATCTTACCTGGGATGCATTATGACATGACAGTTTTGTTACATTTTAGACAGTCTTTTATCATATAAGGGGTAGTGATTTTTGGTTCTTGTGTTACTAAAACCAATATAGATGGGTATGTTAGTATCATGAAGGAATGAGGATTCTGAATAGAGATGAAGATTTAGATGACCACAAAACTAAGCGGTGAGGGGAGGCTGTTGACCATCCTGGTGTATTTCAGGTGGAAGCGAGGCAGCATGGTGTTGTGTCGGGAGCGCAGCCCCCTGCCCCCACCCGCCGCATCGTCACCGTCCCTGCTGCCTTCAGGAAGTGCCCACACTGCCCCACCATCTTTATGGACACCACACAGCTGGCGCAGCACCTTGCAAAGCTGCACAGGGACCATCAGAATGAACGACACTGTCAGCGTTGCAGCAAACGTTTCCTAACCTACGAAGACAACACCGCCTGCGACCCCTGCTTACAGACACTGCGGCAGAACGCGCTTCCAAGCCGGGTTAGCAGTGAATCCTCCGTAGCCATGCCAGCCACCATTATGTGTGGATACTGTCATCAGACATTCAGTAGTAGAGTACTGGCTGAGCTGCATTGCCTGTCAACAGGACACAGCATGGATGATATCGCTGTTGTAGAACCCAAGAAGGAAGGAACAGAAGCCCCAGTAAGAGACTGGATTAAGGTGGAGAAAGAATACCACATGGAAAACAAAGATATAGCTGCCGCTACCACAAGTAGTGCTGGTAGAAAGACAAAGATGGGCTGTAAAACACGGCGGGGCCGTAAACGTCGACTGATGCGGAAGAACCAGACGACTTGCGAGACGTGTGGCGTAGAGTGTGGCTCTGTGTCAAGCCTGTACATCCACCTCCGTGCCAATCACCCAGGAATGTTTCCCCATCAGTGTCGGGTGTGTGGACGACGCTTCAGCATAGAGGCCAGCGCAAGAGAGCATGAGCGACGCCACGCGGTGGGGGAGCTGCAATGTCCTGCTTGCCCCCTCAGGTTCTCCCGCATGTCTCACCTGCATCACCACGCTTGTCAGCTTCACCCGGAGTTTACAAAATTCCCATGTCAGTACTGCGGCGCCGTGAAACCCACAGTCGACGCCCTCCACTCCCACATCAAAGTGCACCACGGAGACCGCCTGGGCTTGCCCGCCGCCTTTAGTTGTGAGGTGTGCCAAGAAACGTTTCACACTGGAAAAGCTCTCGCCTGTCACCGCTCCAGTCGCCACCCCGGCACTGCTGTATGTGGCTTTTGTGGCGCGCAGGTGGGCAGCCGCTACCTCAGTAAACACATCAATGCAGTTCACACCAAGGAAAAGACTCATAAGTGTGACAAATGTGATAAGGAATTCTACTCCCGCACTAGTCTTACTGGTCACCAGAAGCGGCAGCACGGACCTCGGAAGCACCTTTGTGATTTGTGTGGCAAAGGCTACGTGCATAACGTAGAGCTACAGAGACACCTCAAGGCACACCGTAACCAGCGTGATTTTAAATGCGACTTTTGCAACCGAACTTTCTTAAAGGCGGTTGACCTAACGTATCATCGGCGGTCACACACGGGCGAGAGACCCCACCAGTGCAAGCTGTGCCCAGAGGCCTTCATTCGACCTCTTGGCCTCCGCAAACATATGCTGAAACACACAACAGTAAAGAAAGGAAAACGACTGAAATATTCGAAGAAGAAGATTGATGAACTCACGTCATCGGTGATGATCCAGGCAGGAGAGGACGGGGACCACGCATCCGAGAGAGCGAGCGGTGGCGCCCCGCCGGCAGCCGGGGTCCTCGCCAACACTAATTTACCTAACTCTCCAGACCTAACGCACCCTTTGCAGGTGTTCCCTGACACCGCTGTTGTGGCATCCCCACTAACGCAGCCGCAGCAACGCCTTCAGCCGGAATTACAGCAGTTGGCATCCTCAGAATTACCTGTCCAACAGTTAGCAGTCACCGACCTGGACAACAGCCAGCTGGAAGGCCAGCTGGAGCTGTCGCAAGTAGTTGAGGACCTAAGTAGTGGAGAACTGTTGGAAATGGGTCCCGGCTTGCTGCTTGAGGCGACAGACGAGCGCGGTGCTGACGATGGTGTGGTGGGGAGCGGGGATGGGGGTGACGGTGGGATCAGAGGTGGTGAGGGTGACGCCAGCCAGGCCTCACAACCCGTGCAGGTCATCTACGTTCAATTTGTGGAGGAAGCGTCCGGCTGGAGACCGGACCCTCAGTTGTGAACCTATCACCCGCCCTGTCATCACGGTCCCTCAAGGCTTGGTGCTACATGCTCTCTGTGATACGTTTACGGCCATATCTTCCCCGCTAATTGCCACAACTGGATACAGCTTCTTCCAGTAAATAAGTTATAGTAATAATAAGAAATTGTGAGTAAAATCCTGGTGTTTTGTTATCCAGGACACACTCTCATGTGATCTTTTGATATGTGCAGCACCAACAACTAATGATCAATGAGCATACCCTCGCTACTTGTTATGAAATGCAATGTCTAGGAAAGATGCAAAGAGAAACGAAGACATGATCTGTATGAGAAAAAAAAATGGAGACGAGTAGCGAATTAATGTCGTTCGATCCATTATTAAAAAAAAAGAAAAACATTACTGTGTCAGAAATTATGCTGTACCTAAGGTGCCCTGTTGTCTCATTGATGACCAATGCGAGATGGGAGAGTATGTAAGTAATGTAAGTCAGGAGTGAAGGTGAGAAATGTGAGGCAGGAGTGTAGATGAGTAATGTGAATCATCAGGAGTGCATATGGTTGGAGTCAGGATTGTGTGTGACTGATGTTAGTTACAATGTCAGTCAGGAATGCGTGGTGAATAATTTGAATCAGAGGTGTGGGTGAGTATTTTGGGACAGGAGTCTGGATGAGTACTGGCAGTCATGGATGATGGTGAATAATGGGAACCAGGAGTGTAGGGTGAGTAACGTGAGGCCTAAGTATGCATGAGAACTGAATAAGAGAGCGTTAAAGGAAGGCTTGTATGTACAATAGGGAGGAATGAAGATGGATAATGTGTGGTATAAATACAGGTGAGTATTGTGTCTGATATAATGATGAGTAGCATGTATATGAGAAGAGTGGGGCAGGTGAGGAGTGTGGGGCAGGTGAGAAGTGTGGGGCAGATGAGGAGTGTAGGACATGTAAGAAGTGTGGAGCAGGTGAGGAGTGTGGAGCAGGTGAGGAGTGTGGAGCAGGTGAGGAGTGTGGAGCAGGTAAGGAGTGTGGAGCAGGTGAGAAGTGTGGGGCA
>JAUUDY010343736.1:0-11588 GCA_032361765.1 Panulirus inflatus
CCTCGCTAACCCGGCACACACCGACAAAGCAACAAAAAAAAAAAAAAAAATATATATATATATACTTTCAAACGTGTATAAGTATTTAGTACCCTATAAATATAACATTCTGTCAGTGCAGTCATCAACACACATCATCTCTTCATATGACTCTCAGCGGAAGTTCCATCTTGTCGAGGGTGGAGCAAGACAAGCCTCGGTCGGCTAACACTTGTGTGCAAGGATGCTCTTATGCGAACATCAGTCGATATCATAAGCAAGGGATTTTACCTTTTATCTATAATTGAATTATTATATTAATCATGATCTGTTCCGATAATAAACCTTAATTTCAAGAGATTAACACGAGTGTGAGGGAAGGCGTACCATATCAGCCGCCGTCTTGAGTGGATGTGACGCGTCACAAACACCCTGGGAGCCTCTCCTTCAAGGGTTTTATATTATTTCTTTGCCATGGGAGCGTCTCCTTCATGGGTTTGATATGATTCTTTAACATTACATAACTATGGCAAGGGAAAAAAGAAAAGAAAACGGAGGTACTGGCGGCAAAAACTCACCAAAGCTTTCAGTGGGCTGAGGTAACTGCTCATTCAGAGAGCGAGCACCGTCCACATCATGATCAGCTAACTGTAACATTATACAATACGCATCAGCAAAGGTTTTAAGTTCTCATTTTTAAGCTTAACTTTGTTCGTTCAGGTGCTGTAACTGAGGGAACGAAGAGTACAAGAGTTTGCGCACCCCAGCCTTCCTAAGCAGAGGTTCCTGCATACCTGAGCGACACGAGTACTACTTATCGATTACCGATTATCTTCCCAGACTCCCACTCTCCACCAAGTAAAAACACACAGTGGATCTGCTTCTAACAAAGAGACTTTCTGCATGAGAAGTTTACACTGGTGTCACCTGAGCTAAACTTTCAGAATGCATCAGAATCAACAACTATGCACACAAACGAATGCCAAATCGACACTTACCTGGTCAAAACGTATTCCAGCAACATGCAACTCGTACTTAAATTACTACTAATAACAATATGGATAAAAAACAAACAAAACACTACCACTTAACAATACTCGATTACATGAATATACCCAAACGAACTCCATGAATAAACTAAGAATATTTCAAGGAAAATTTCGCGCCTGAATAATGTAGACTTTCCCACTCGTGAGCCACGGAGCAGTCTATCGTTCAGTAACCTGACTCCTCTTTCTTACATGAGGAAGAACTCCATAAAAGCTGGTCAAAATCCCTCCCTCCTGGTTCCAATGAAGAGTGTGACATACGGTCGAACTAACAAGACTAACAGGGGAGGTGTGATAGTCCGGTAGTCGTAAAGGTATGATTACACTTTCGTGCCTCAAGACACGGAAGTAAATCCACAATCGAGGTAAACTAATACGGAAGAAATCCCTCAGTATCCTAAAGTGGCAATTACACCTTCGGGAAGGAAGAGTACATCCAGCGGAGAAAATGGGTACAACCTTGGGAGGGAGAGTATACTCCAGGGGATGAGACCGCAAATCAGGAAGTAAACACTGGAGGTGGAAAAATAACATTAGGGATAAATGCGCACACTAGGACGGAGAATGATATAAAATGAAGGTAAATTACACGCTTGGAGGGAAACTACATCCTTACAACTTGAAAAAGAGAAAAAAGTGACTCAAACAAGGGAAACACTACTCTGGGAATGGAACTTACACTCAGCTAAAGGAAACTACACGAGAGGAAGAAACTATACTTTAGCAAGAGACAGTAAACTCTAATTAGGAAAAAAAAAAAAACACCACATGAAGAGATTACACTCAAGGATGAGAAACAATTAGATGGAGTGTGACACTACACGCTCGCTGACAAGAAACAGCGAACTCCGAGATTACCATACCTGGGAAGAAAACTACAACCTGGAAATGAAAACTACATCATTAAAAGGTAAACTAACTCCTCGGAAAGAAAACTAGATCGTAAGGATTGAGTATTATACCCTGGGGAAGCAAAGCAAATCTTGCGAAAAAAAATTACTAGCGATGTTCTGATTATCAATTTCCTGCAGTGCTACATGACTTACTGCAGTACCCATAATTACAAAACGACCTTATCACATCATTAAGCTAACTGAAAACTAAAGTCTACTGTAACAAGCCTTACTAATACCAAGAAACATTGCTTTCCGTTAAATTTCGTGAACACTGATGTAGATCTATATTTCATGAACCAACAACACTCGATCAGTTTGGCTGAAGGATTCCGACTTGTCCGATGACTGATTACCTATTCAGAACAAATCTTAACGTTAGACAGTCAACACGAGGAAATTATTCACTCTGGGATGAAAGTCTCACCCTTCGAGAACATGAACCGTGAAGCAGAGGACTAATGCCCTCTGGAGATGGAAACCATCCTGAGGGAGGGGAAATTACACCCAAAGGAGAGTACCTACACCCTAGGAAGGGAAACTTAACTATGTGGTGGAAAAATACACCCTGGAGAGGAGAGTATGGTAAGGATGAAATTATACCTTAAAGGGAATTACATCTTGGGATAATTATCCTGAAAATGAAGAGAAGTGTCAACTATGATGGAAGACGAATAGCTCCGAGAATAGACAGGAAACCCTAAACGTTAAATCATTACAGAAAATAGAGGTCAAATACAAAAATAATCAGGTTAATCAGATTGAAATTCAGAACAAACTGGTAGCTACAACTAAGCAGACGGTCAGACAAAAAGAAAATTGGGCCGAAGTAAAACTGAACATGGCTGAAATATCTAACTGTAAGATATCTTTTTTCTATCTTTAATGCTGCAAGGCTATGAAACAAATACAGTAAAATGAGGCACTCTATATAGTAGACTTAGATCATCCAAACTACTCAAATGCATATCGTAAGCTCATGTAGCTACTGGATTTTAGAGAAGCCTAACCATCACACACTCAACGTTTCCCAGAAACAGGTTATGAGGATGCTCTCAATCTCTTGACCTTCACCATAACGGACTACAAACAGGCTTTTGGCATTACAAGACATCTCCAGCCATATTATCCTACTTCTCCGTTTCCAGTATCCACACGCAAAGGCAGCTCAGATACGCCTAAGCAATGATCCTGACAGGAAATTATCGTCACCACATAACAACGATGTAACTGAAGAAGCTAGTTTTGAACTCATGGAAATTAACATTATCAACATAATGGTGATGACATGACAGCAACATGTATCAAAGCCTTCTAAGTGAGAGAAAATATTTGCAAATTACATAAATTTCATATCTCAAAGAGGAAAGCCTCAATTATGCTTGATAATGTTATTTATTCAGTTCTCTTTCATTAATATATCCTCAGTTAGTCATCCACAATATCTTTACTTCAGCACACTACGTAAGACCTAATACATCAACACATCATATTCCTTGAAAAAAAAAAAAAAAAGCTTACGAATCACACGACCCAAAAGCCTCCTCGAGACCAGTGACACGTAGGTTGAAGTTATTTCCTATGTTAGTTGGTCATCGTGAGTTATGCAGTTTGAAAAACAATGGCAAAAGAGTTGGATGACTGATTACACTTATCAAACTGGTTAAAGGATCTAGGACTTCGTAAGTAAGATGGGTGACCAAGTGTGTGCGGTGGGTGGGCTCCCCTGGCAGTGCTAGGCCGGTCAGGCCGCGGGGGGAGAGAGATCCGTTTCCCCGTCTGGCCACCGCCTGCCTGCATCCTTGCCCCCATTGTGGCCAGTTTCTCCCCGGAGACAGTGAGTCACACCCACCGGTGTCCTGCCACAAGGAGACAGTAATGGTCAACATGAATTACACTCCTGTAGCTCTCCATTTCCGCCTCGTAGAATATTCCTTGTACAGACATGTCCCACCAACGTGCACGGAAGGTACTGGGTACTTACTTATGAGAGGCCTAACCATTAGGATTCCCCTACGCTAAATGACATATTCATTTAATTCATACAACCGTAACAATCAACTGACATAAGAACAAAAACTCATATAAGGAAAATACATATGCTTAAAACATCATACAATCCTTCCTGTATCCCATTAACACACTAATACACATACCAAAACAACCATACAAGTAAACTGATAACGAAGCATACTAATACCTGATCAAACATTAGAAAGTCCATAGTCTGGCCCCCCCACCACAACAATAACATAGCGGGGTACTGTCATTAGCTCACGACTTTTTCACATTCAACGTAAACATGACCCATACACATCTTCCATTTGTACACTACATAGGGCGAATAAAACTGAATATTTTTGAACAGAATTATGATAATGAACAAAACATTATACCAATAACGAGAATATGTATCTATTATCTGTACCTCTGAGGTGGACCAAGCGCTGAAGGATGCAGTCCCACTGACATTATTAAAAAGGAACATATTGCTTTCCACAATCTGCTTCATAATCATCCACCCACTTGCCATACTAACTGGGTCACCAGGAGGGACCTACTTCCTCATCATCCTAACCTAGTTCCTAACATTAAGAAAAAAAAATCCAAATGCGTATCATCTACGATCATTCTCTTGGCATCATCTGAAATACACAGTGGGTCAATCACCAACATTCGTCCTCTTCCACGTAAAACTACCTTACCACCTTCACAGACCCTCTTTCGCCATGCCCTGAATGTGAGACCTACGCCAGTGATCAAATATTCTAAAACAAAATGCCTTTCCAATAAGGTCCTCACCCAACATTTCTTACTTTATTTTTTATTCCTATCTTACAATTCTTAACATATTTCGTAGGCTATCATCCATGAATCTCTCATTTTTTAACCGAATCGCTGACATCCAAAGTTCTACAAGGAGGACACCTGAACACAACAAAACTTCCCATTCATCACGATTCCCACGACAACATTCCTCTTGCCTGCATTTATTCTATTTTCTATCATTTGTTCTTCCAGTGCCACCTTTATTGGATGATTCCCAAATACTAGCATTACTCACAATCATGATTCAACACCAACAATAAACATACAAACCTGCGGACCACTACATCCGCCACCTACACACACACACACACAACCAAAAAGACTTACCATTCTACCAAACTCTTCATCTGCTACAGGAAAACAGTGTTTACATACATTAGCTTCAACAGTTTCCGTCCTGTTGCAGCATAGTCTAGCTGTGTCGAAAAAGCAATCCCCCAATCTCAACCTCATCACACAAGCCGTCCCATCCATAAATTACTGACGAACCGTGAAGGGATAAACAAATCTTTAACACATACTCATATTAGTTTTGAACCACTACTCACTCATAGCCACATTTACTCTAAAATATGCCATGCAATGCAAGAAAAAGAAAAATACAGTCTTCCTGCAAGTAAAACATTCCCAAATGTTTATTAACAGTATTTTTCATCAAACCTAATATGAAAATATTAGTGGTGAGGGTGTATGGCAGTCATCAAAATGATCAAACAAATGACTTTCTGAGATAACAGCGTAAACTAATGTGGTGCTGAACAGTGTGAATAAACAAATTTGAATGAATGTCCTCTCGTCTATTAATCTCTTACCGTTACTACAAGCTATCATCAATGGAACTAAGCGCTCCCAGAGCCTGTCACCAGCCTTTCTTACACCCCAGTATTCCCATCCTCTACTTCCATTCACATTATACCCCTTCTACTTGAAACTCGATTCTCTTTTCTGTTCTCATGTCCTCTTTTTGGCATTCATTATCACCTCTATTATTCCCATACGTCTAAAAGAAAAAGATCAGTGACATTCGTCGAATTCTGGTCAGTTTCTCTAAGAACGATCATTGACTTGAACGGATACTGTCTCTATCATACTGTATGTAACCTGTGTGTGTGTGTGTGTGTGTGTGTGTTGCACAGTGCCTCTAGGATATCTGTGCCAGTGAAAGTGGCTGAGTCTTCTGTAGCCTCATACTCGTCTTTTTTGCACCAATGGATCACTAAAGACTCATGACATTACCATCTTACAAATAACTCATCTTTCCGCAGGATGAAGAGAGAATTAGCAGCTTCCTGTTGACGTGAGAATAATAACAAGCCGACAACTGACGCCACGCTCCTACAGGGAAGAAAGCTGTTGTCTCCACAGATATGTTATACTCAGAAAACTGGAAGCTCTTCCAGTAAGTGGGTTCCGTTACAAAAACAAGTTCCTGCAAGCAGATGAGCCTATCTTTCAAAATGAGAATTTATGAGCGATCTTTGGTTATTGGGTCTATTAACCTCTTGAGCAAAACGTTAAGGGTCTTGAGCATCCTTGAGCATGATGGCACGACCCCTAAGAATGATGGCTTAATCACTGACCTAGCATCTTAAGGGTTCTCAAGGGAGGTTTAATCACTGACCTAGCATCTTAAGGGTTCTCAAGGGAGTTCAATATTCTATCACACCTGTCATTGTGCTTAGAATGTATGGTATTCAGGAAGTCTACCATGTGAGACATCAAACACAATATGCTGCCCCATGGGAAATTAACCTCTTTGATATCACTGTTCCCAGTTTTCCCTAAAATGCCCGTGCTCAGATCTCAGCCCGAGCTGATGTTGATAATAGGTAATGACGCCCTTTATCTCAGTGACACCATCACCACCAAACATAATCTCTCATAAAATGTACATAAACATGGGTCCCTACAACAAAATGCTGGTGCTACCGGTTAGTGCTGTTGTCGTGATACGAGCCGTTTGGCTTTTACCTAGGACACTCCAAACTGAACTCTTTGCTAACCCAATGGCCTTAAGGTTGCTTAAACCATGTTAATCGCTCCAAAACACAGACTGCAGGTGATTATCACTCATCAGTAACGCACCAAAATTCCCTTCAGCATGATAGTGATATGGCTGTTTGAAGTAAGACATAATGGAACTTAGAGTCCTGTTGATACCGAATGGACCAATTTTGCTTTTGCAATCCTTTTCTTTTACGGCTTTTAAGGGAACTTTTTTTTTTAAGTAAAGGCCAGGCCACCTCGCTTGGGTCTCTGTTGTCTATGTATTTATGCAACTAAACTTCCGAGCAGGAGCTACTCTCACAACATGCAACATTATGCACCTGAATGTTGTAAAATTAGTGACTTCAGAGATGATTATTACCGATTACAAAATGTGTAAATGCATTACATCCATAACAATGTTCTACCTTAGGTACTTGAAAAGCATTCTAACTTTCCCTCTTGTTTAAAGTTCACTTGTTATATGACTTAATACATAACCTATTCATTATTCTTCAACGTCTGTAAACAATTCACTTACTATATACACAGTTGAACAAAGCCTAAACCTTGCAAACATGCTTTAACATATAACTCATTTTTCAATCACTGAGGTCTAGTTTCTGGACCTTTTTTGCATTCTGTATCTTCTGTATACTGGAAAGACACGTTGCAGGACTAAGCAAACGAAATCAGGAAAAAAAAAAAAAAAGGTAATTAATTTGAAAGAGGAATGATCAAGTAGAAACTGAGGAGGAATTACCAGTCATGAGGGTCGTCTAAGCTGAAGGATCGATAAGAGAGGGGACACACAGCACTAGCCTAGCCACTACTACACTACGTAAGATGGCTACACCAAGAACTACATCACGGATGAGGGCCAGGCCTCAGCACGGGAGGACTACGCAAGAAAAAATAAATACTACAATAAGTTAGCTCATTTTATTCAAGACATGATACATGATGTACAACACAGCGCGGTGAAGTACCGCTGGCTGGAAATCTGACAGTTTGTTAGGGTGTATGACAGCACAATTAAATCTAACCTCTCGAGCACGAATGTACGACTTATAAGTACGACGATGCGAAGACATGAGTCTATCATGGCCACAGGCTAATGCGAACAGTGAACGCAACAGTGCGAACCTTGAGCACGCCCCTACATACCCTTGACTTTGACAGATCAGAAAGAAATCCAGGCCATTATACCCATGGAATGTACAGTTGTGTTCTAAGGCTGTATCTTTACGCTCATCGGGTTAAAACATAAGATCATCACCAATGGAGTCGTGATCAAGATGCTGACATTTCAGACAGAAACAGACGACGACACTTGCCCGCATATGCACCTTCACAAAAATAGTTTAGTATATCATTGGCATTATAACTAACTGAAGTTAAAAGCCTTAACTTCTAAAATGAATCAAACAGACAAAGAGCTGTCTTGAGCACTATTCTATTTACATTCTACCTTGATCCTTAAAGTGACTGAGTTCGGATCCTGTAGGCATGAGTCTTTTATAGACTCAGGGAGGGATGGAAGCTCTCCTGACTTAAACTGCCCTATGGGTGGGAGGGGTATTGACAGGCCAGGGGAAGCGTGAACCCCCTGGTCCTCTGACTCACCCAACCAAGGGGGTGGGCGAGTGACGGGCCAGGGAAGGGTGGATCCCCTGGCCTTCTGACTCTCCCTATATGGGGGGGGGGGGGGTGTATTTAATATGTTATGGGTCAGGGGATCATGGACCTCCTGGCCCTCTAGTTAATCCTACACGAGAAACTGTGTGACGGGCCAGGGAAGCGTGGACCCCCTTCTCCGCTCATTCACCCTACCCAGGGCGATGAATATTAGGCCTGGAGAGTGTGGGTCCTCTGGCCCTCTGACTCACCCTACCCACGAGTGGGAGGGTGTCTTGCTGGGCCAGGGAAGCGTGGACCCCTTGACTCGCTCTACAGGTATCGACCAATACTGCCACTCCCCCTGCAACGAACTGTTGCGTCGTCATGTGGACAGGACCTGACTGTCACAAGACGTTACGCTCCACTACTTGGCTGGCTGCCGTTGACCGCCCTTTAACTATCAACAGTTCCTACTGGGATCCTCTAAAAACACTGGTTGTGTGAGCTCCCTACATGTTACCAACAATGATCAAAATACCAGCCTAGCCAAAACTTCAGGGTCAGTGGCACTCCTGGGACGACCTTTCTGTCGTCAGTATGTAAATGAAGCGTCTGCTTTTTAAATATGGTCAGGATAGGATATCAAATATTGTCAAAAGGTATACTAAATGATCTTGCTGAATAGACAAGGATCTTTCCTTATGTGGTCTTTCCTTCCAGGAGCAACATTATGCTTCAGGCGTCGATAATATTTTAAAGCGACATTTTTAATCTTAACACGATACTGGAAACAGTTACTGGCGTGATGGTATATAATACCAAAAAGGTACCCAATTATGCTCATGGGTACTCAGTGGGTGGTATATGCTGCTGAATTACTGGTGGATATGTAGTGTTGGCTTAATGTAGATGAATCGTTGGAAAGGAAGGTTGGAGAAAACTGGCTGGAGTGCAATGGTGCAGAGTAGGAAATGGCACAGGAATATTGAAAAGTGCTTCTTTTAATTAAATATTTCGATTAATAGTAAAGAATGCTTAGTACTAGAAAGATGAAATGTTGGAGAAAAGTTGGAGAGATCTGTTGGAGATGAGAAAAAAGCATTAGAATACTACGCTCTTCCAACACGAAATGTTAGGCTACCCTGAGTGGGGTCCGACCGCAGACAACTCGTTAAGACAGTTCGTGAGGCAACAGATTAACACTGCGACTCTTTTCTTCTGCTTCTTTCCGCTACCATTTCACTCACTCTTTCCTATAACCCATGATTATGTTAACGAACTAATGAGTTTAACTCCAAGCATATTTTCATAAGTATGCACTATTAAGAAATTGCATGTGGCTGAGTGTATGGACAGGTGTGTAAATCATACTTGAGTAAACACGTACGTAAAAAAGATGAACACACTACGTATGAAGTGGGCTTAAGCCTCATCCGATCTAGAACTGATTACGCAGTTACTTGACTTATGTTCACGAGTTTAAGCCATCTTTCCTTTGGTCGTACCCGAGTAATTCTTCTAGATCAGCTTAACAGAGTTTAAAGACATGAAAAAGCTTAATGCTATACATCTGTTCCTCCAGCTAAAGCTTCATGGAAAATAGACCTAGTGAAATGAAAAAAAAAAATGGTTTTGTTGAAAAGCATGCATAATTGTTGGGAGGAGAATTTTTTTTTTGAATACATAAACATGTGGGTACGAAATGACAAAAAGTAAAAGATACATTAAAGGTGTTCTTCCTATTACGTTCAATGCTCCAAGTCTTCCGATTTTCAGTTCCTATTATAAACATCAATTATCTATCTGTGAACAGCACTGAACATTTGAACGATACATAAAACCGTCTTTCACATACTATTAATGAAATCTGAATGGATAAAGACCATGACTGTCAGTCATATACAGTACAGCTTTCTTTGTAACCCTAACCATCTGCATCTTTCTCTCATAACCAATCCATTCACGAGGACCATCATGGCCACACGCTAATCAATACATAATGATACTACGATTAGATACTAAGAGTATGAGAAAATATACATGACTGGTATTGGAATATATGCCATTCTGGACTAGAATCTAAATTCATGCCATTCTATTTCGAAACACTGCAACTGTACCACTTCGTTTAGAATCTTTTTTTCTTTATTTCATCCCTTCACCCATCTGCAATTTTGATGTCTTATGATTTCTGGTTTACCTTATTGTTTGGTGCATGATAACATCAAGTGCGTAAGGTAATAGTTGCTTCAGTTTTCACTGAGCCGAGCCGCTCGCCACTCCCGTGACTATTGCAGGAAACAGTGTCACGCGTGACCGTGGTGGACCCCACGCTCAGACTTGGTTTCTCACCACACTAACCTACCCTTGGTCTGTGGCGGTTTTAGCGGGCATCGACCCCTGGAAATCATTAAGCCAGTCATCCTTTTTGCTATTTTACTTTATAAAACCACAATCTAGTATTTCAATTAATTTTAGTTCATGATTTGAGATAAAATATGACATGTTTGCCAGTCGAAATATAAATTCATGAAAAATAACTAGAAAGGTAAATACAGCGGCCGGACAGAACTGCGTAAAATGATAAGCCGCTCACACAATGGGCTACCAGGTGACAACCCTCCCGGGCCGGGTCGTAAACTGGAAGGAATGGCAAATCCTGAATGCACTGAATCTTAATAACTTAAAAGCTAAAGTTTAAAGCATTTCTAAGTGCAAAACATATTTGATTAATAAACTGTAGCGAAAGACTTTAGTAACTAGTCATCCTAAAAGGAGTATAATTTGGCATTTTTTCCTAGATATTTTGTTCTCCGTTTATGTTCTGACTGACGTTCAGACAGCTCATGTGTGTATATAAACTGTCACAGATGAAGGCTGACTTCTTACTGAAGCTAATTTCTAGCACAGCTCAGATTCTGAGTAGTTTAGTTTTACGTCTGCGGTCATGCTTCAGTAGCTTTAATATGCTGCTTTCTGTGATTTGTGAAAGGTTTTTCATTGAATATATGATTTTACAGAACATCTGTTACAAATGTCTTAAAAAAGGTAAAAATGTTGGGTAACGAGCAGGCCCCTGCATATCGCCCGGGTCTCTCTCTCTCTCTCTCCGTTTCACTTGAAGGGCTGATGCAGGTAAACAAAGGATTTCAAACAACAGCAGACCACTGGGTCCCCCGCGAGACTGTCTGTGATAGTGGAAGAGATCAGAAACTCACATATCATTGTAGCA
>JAUUDY010343847.1:0-10825 GCA_032361765.1 Panulirus inflatus
GGCAAGTTGTTAGAAGCAGTGAAAAGTTTTTATCGAGGATGTAAGGCATGTGTACGAGTAGGAAGAGAGGAAAGTGAATGGTTCTCAGTGAATGTCGGTTTGCGGCAGGGGTGCATGATGTCTCTACATTGAGCAAATCAGACAAGATTGGATGATCACTGAGAATTTCCTGTTCTGACATGATGTAAATTTCAGTGTTTTTCATACCTCACATTCTCCACTATCTTTATTCTTTAATATTTTATTTTTCCTAACATCATATATCAAATTCTTATCAGCTTTCATGCCTATACCTTGCTAACCCTTCTAAATGATCCTAAAATACTAACCATACCCATGATTTCTCAGATACTTATATCTTTCCCCTCAATTTTATCATTTGATCATCAATCAGTGTCATCCAACTTCCAAATCATACACTTTATCCAACAATAAGCCCATGTAAAAATGAACATGATATCATGAAAAACTCATTACAAAACTTACTTCATTCTCATGTGACAACCCCATAACATAAAAGAAGAGATCTACGTTGGAACGGTATACACAAGTTAATCGATCTAGCATGATGACCTCAGCATTGGCACGGTGTGTCTTCTGAAACAAATTCTTCTCAAATTTCTTTTCTTCCTTCACAGTTGGGAAAATGCTTGGGTCATAATACTTTGCCAATAGGCGATTACCATCATTGTCTAGGATGGCAATGCCCTTGATTACATAGAGAGTGGGTTCCTAGAAAGAAACAAAAAACAACTGATATGCATGCACAGAATTTCTGTGGAAATGCAACTGAAGACTAATTCACTAACACAGTTCAAATATGGTAAAATTCAAGAAAGCTTGCATGGTTTTAATCTAAGGGGTACTTTACATTATATCAAGATATCTATAAGTTTAATCCTAAAAGTGGGTAAGGTTTGAAATACTATTTACATCCCACACATTCTGGAGGAATGTGAGGAATAAATAAGTAAATAACCTAATTCAGTATAGCACAAAAATATAACTGCAAAAACCTTGAATTTCACCTATAAGTTAAAAGTATAACTGAAAGGGGACATCAAATTAAGAAAATCAACAGCAGAATTTACATAAAAAAGGGGAAGGTTTTCTTGAATAAAATGTGCATTCATTATTTCTTTCAATACAGTCAACATACTTCACAGAAATTATGTAGAAAATCAGCAGTCATAAAGCATGCATACTTTTTTAAAGTAATATACATAAAAACTGTTTCATTTCAAAGGAAGAATATCATCCCATAATTTTGAACAAAAAAGAAATCTTGAATGTTGAAAGCAGATATTTGAAATGAAAAACAAAGCTATTACAGTACAGCACCTACTTACAAGTTAGACTCTATTTATGTATCTACTTTCATTTTACTGTCTCATTCACTGACTTTTCTGAAAAATAACTTCATCACAGGCTGGTTCATCTGTGGCTTGAAACTGAGCAACATCTGAGGTCTATCAAACTTAGAGCTGGGCAGATGGCAAATTACAGATTTTACCATGTGTAGGTGTTGATATTGCCAAGGGTACCTGATCATTAGGAACATTATGCAGGAGTATAAGGTAGAAGTACTCTGTAGAAACATTAGCAAGGAGCCTCAGCACTAGAGATGCCCTCTGCCAGTTGCCTGTTAAGGGTAAGGCACTAAAGGCTAAGAAGCGGCACTTGAGTTCACTAGTTTTGAAGACACTATTGCCGTGGCCAACCCTGTGGAGGAATTTCAGGTGGAACATGCACCAGAGAGATAGACAGAAATAACAAACTTTATAAATTACAAATCAGTCTATGGAGTTTTATTTTTCCAATACTGCACAATGTGTGTGAGATGATGATGTCATACTTTAGGTATACATTATTTGTGAAGGGTATATCTAGCATATCATTTCTTCTAGTTGGTTCTGCCATTTGCTGAATTAGGGAAATTTGTTACACATTATGCACAGTTCCCTCTTTTGTAGCTGTTCATCTAAGCTACTTCTACTGGGATTCTCTCATACAGCAAAATGTTGTTTCCACTGGGCCATCAAAAACAACAGACTTTTCAAGGGAGAAATGTTCTAACTCTTCCGGTATTGCTAAAGTGAAGAAAGAAAAACAGCACAGCACAAGCAAATGTAAAGTAATGAGGGTGGGTCAGAGTGAAAGGCCTTACTATGACAATTATCAAGCAGGAAATAAGGGCCAGGTTTCTGTATGTGTGAGGAACTTGGAAGTTGATTTTGTCCTGAGCCTGTAACCAGAGTCCCATATAAGGAAAATAGCAAAAGAGACAAACCATCTTCTGGCAAATATCAGAACAACTTTCAAGTATATGGATAAAGAAATATTCAGCAGGCTGTTCATATCCTACAAAGGTCAAAACTAGAATGTGCTTCTCAAGTTTAGTGATTAAAGCTTTAATTGACAAAATACAATGTTTGTTGATGGATCAGACTCTCCCCCTTTCTTCAACAATAGCAGTCCCAAGGTTCTGTCCTGTCTCCCACACTTTTTCTCCTCTTTATCAAAGATTTCCTTTTTCCTGCAAGTAACCAAATGCAGTCATATGCCATTGACTCAAAACTGCATTCCTCCACATCCTTCAAATCTGCCCCTCTTCTCTCACTCAATCTGCTTCCCATATCAAAACAACTTTCTCAATAAACTCGGAACTGATCAGGATATTTCGGTGAGTTAGATGAAATCTGGTTAAGTTTAATACCTCCCAGACTTAGTTTCTGCCCATCTATCATATATGTGGTATCACTGTACCATTCATACTGTCTTGGAAGCCTCACACTACAGAAATAACTAGATCTGTCCCTTAGAAACTGGAAGTCCTGTGAATACGTTGAAATTTCCATTCTTCCAACCAGTTGTTTCATTTATACAAAGGACTGATCCGTTTTTATATGAAGTACTGCTCTTACATCTGAGGTGGTTCTAGCTCTACATCCTTACTTGACAGAATTACATTTAAAGTGGTCTGACTTATCAACTCTTTCCAGATTAACCTCAAACTTGATCCGCTTGCCCTACACCATAATGTTGGTTCATTTTCCCTCTTCTATGGGTATCTTGGTTTTTACTCCTGGGAGCTGGCCGCTTCTGTGGCCCCACCATTAGCAATACCACACAATTAATACTCAGCAAGCTACTGTGCATATAATTAATGTGAGGCCGCTGGCATCTTAAGGGAGAGTTGTTTTGATAACTGTTTCCTTCCCTACAATTTAAAGCTTTGGAACTTGCTACCCCCTCAAGTCTTTCCCAATTAAAACCAAGCTTTGATAAGGACCTCTGTCCATGACTGGAGCCTCCAACATAAAAAAACGTCTGCCCAGGGGTCGTGGCTTACCCTTATCAATATGACTGTTGCTAAGTGAAGATGAATAACAACTTTTTGATGAATAATTCAATCTCAGTACATAAAGTACACAAAAATGTGCATCATGGCTCATCCTTTGTCAATATGATTATCCATGAATGGTAATGAGATGATGATTCATATCTTGTCCGGTGACTTACTTTCATCCATATATACCGACATTAAATCACTGTGCATATGAAAGGTACACAAATGTAAAATGATCAACAAAGATATGTTGACCCAGTGATCCCAGCCAACTCTTTATGTCAATCCTGGCATCTTTTGCCACCCTTGAATCTATCTGCATTAAATGCCTGATGGATAATGAAAGATACACTGCCAGTTGTTCAAGGAAGTGCGTCTCAACCCTTTTTATTTCACAGCACATTTTCGAGTTTGCTTTATTCTTGTGACACACAAAAGGAAATTTTGCCAGTACTCTACTGTTATTATCCATTATTTACTGAAAAGAAGGAAAACAAAAAACTTTCAACACACCAATGTAGTAATCACATACCACACATTCAAGATTTTACAAAATATATTTTCACAGGATGAATGCTGCTGTTGTTTATTGATATAGTACAAAATGTTTTATTTCTCTAATGAGTAATGTACCACAGCACACTAGGGACATCGTTGCAGTACACCAGTTGTGAAGCATTTGTTCTAAGTTTGGTGCGAACTGTTCTAAGCATGGTGTTTGTTGTTTTAAGCATGGTACTGGATGTTCTTGGTGCAATGCTGGTCGTTCTAGGCCTAGTGCCAGTTCTAGATAAGGTGCTGGCTGTTTTAGAAACTCTGCCAGCTGTTCTTAGTAAAATGCCAGCATTCTAAGTATGGTGCCAGTTGTATTAGGTATGGTACCAGTTGTTCAAATATGGTGCCAGTTATTATAGGTAAAGTGGCAGTTGTTCTACTGTGGAGCCAGTTATTCTAGGTATGGTGTTCGTTCTCTTGGGTATGGTACCAGTTTTCCTGGGTCTGGTGCCAGTTGCTTTGGGTAGGGTGCCATTTCAAGATACAGTGCTGGTCATTCTGTGTACGGTGCTGGTCGTTCTGGATATAAGGAGAGTGTATCTGGATGTTCTAGGTACACTGCTATCTATTCTAAGTATGACACTTATTGTTCAAGATATGTTGCAGTCGTTCTAGGTAGAGTGCCACCAACTCCAGATATGATGCTGGTTGTTCAAGATATGTTGTAGTTGTTCTAGATACAGTCCCACCTATTCTAGGTATGATGCTGATTGTTCACAACATGTTACAGTCTTTCTAGGTATGGTGTCACCTATTCTAGGACAGTGCTCATCATTCAAGATATGTTTTTGGTAAACTGTCATTTGTTTTATGTATGGTTCACATCTATATGGACCTACTAAATAACATTAATCAGATTTCTTGACTTTCACTTGTACATTTCATATAACTGTCACATACAAATTTCTCTCTCTTAATCTGTATATTGTAAATGAAGTTCTTTTTTTATTTCATACTACAGAAGTTTAATAAACCTGCACACAACCTATCAGAATCATATAACTGTATCTGACTTACATAATCAATAAGTTTTATCCAAAATCCAATATCAGTCACTGTTACTAAAACATGAGAAGGCTACATCAACTATAAAGGTGGGCCAAGATTGGTGGATTAACATCCCAATAATGTCTACCACTAACAAGGTAATAAACATTCAGAGAGAGTTTTAAGGGGAAGTGAAGCAAAATCCCACTAATATATATAATCTTACTATAGCAACAAAGAATCCATTAAAGAAAAACTAAGATATCAAACCTATGCAAGTGAATACTGTATTCTAAGATCCTACCCTAGTAAAATACCAAATAGTATCTAAAGCTAATTCCGATGCTTAGCTGAACTAGTAAATTACATCGTTTGGAAGTGCAGGGAAAGGGCTGAGTTAAGGCTGTCAAACCAATCAACCTAACCTACCCTTCACCTGGTGGTTCAAAGATGCTGCACGAAGTCTGATGAATCCAACATAAAAGTGTCACCCACCTATGCCCAAACATCGAAATTACGGTATGTCAAAAAATGTCAACTTCGTAAGTCATATGGTACTTAGTTACACAGCAGGACTCTGGTAAGAGGCGCTGCCCACCTATGACAAGAGGTCTCCTTACAGATCATTGAGTTCAAGTCCACTCCGGTGACATTCGGCTTACTTATAATAACCTACTTTCACACAAAACAACCCCTGTAATGGCAAGCAATCTTAAATATAAGTGCTATCTTTAAGTCTCTAAGTTGTCTGTGCTTATCTTCAGCATAGTTTCATAATATACAAATGAATGAGAATCACGTCTCACCAGTAATCCCGACATGTTTACGTTGCTTCTGACAACTGGACACACTAGGAAAGGGTTATAACAACTGTAAATACAAAAATATTCTGAAGTAAAATGATAACATAATATATTTCAATTCTCATATTTCATTAAAGGGTATACTGATGAATCAAAAGATGATAATTGTTTGGCTAATAAATCTAAATTTTTGTTTTATATTCACTATTACTTCACCCGTGAATAAAGATACTCGTTGACACGTATTATGTATCTAAGAAATATCCTGTGTCTATGAATACATTACAGATTTTACATAGACGAATTAACAGAATTTTACATAGATAAAAACACATACATTTCTCTCAAATAAGCTGAATACTTACTTGATACGGAAAAGAGCTCTGTTTGGACAGAGAATTATTGGCTTACCTTTAGCAATTAAAATGATATTCTAAGGTGTTATAGCCTAATATCACATGACTTAACCAACCCCATAGGTAGTGGTTCTACCTAATCGTCAGTAAAATTTCAATACCTTACTACAAAGACAATATGAACACGACGTGTTCCGAGAATTTTCAGAAAAACTTATTTAACTAGATCATAATGATGGTTTGAGCACACTATCACCATTGTTTGCACATACGAAACATCTTACTTAACAAACTTTATCAATAATCATACGAAGCATCCTTTTGAGATCAAATTAGCCCTGAATTACTATTCACTAAATCACTATAAACTGAAATTCTCTTAAGATAGAGAAAAAAAAAATGCCAAAGTTCCACCAAGATATTGGTCGGGAAAAGGAGTTGAGAGTCAAAGGGACACCAGCGAGTCCTATAGTGTGTCTCTCACACACACACACACACACACACACAGAGTAATGGTCAGAGGCTGGGGCCGTACAGGTATAAAACTTCCTCTGCGAACTGTACAAATTGACAATTACGAACACTTAATTACGCTGCAGTCTGGCTTGTCTCTTGTATTCATAGGTAACTTTATAATAGCCTCAATCCCTTCACCACAATTGCTACACAGTTAAATCACTTGGAGACAATATTTCCAAACTGCTATTAATTGCTTTGTGGCAGTTGCCGCTAAACGACCCCGAAGTTGTCAGCTAAGTTAGCGATAGTTAGGAACAACTGCTGGCGGCAGTAAAGATAGTTCGAACCACTGCCAGGCAGATGCCTAACGACTGCCAACTGGGAGTCGACACTATTGTTACCAGACCGAACCTATCACCAAGACATGACCGAGTCGGAGTTAGGTGAGCTGACTCAGCGAGGCTTGTCGGATCAGACCCGAGTGACTCCCTGCAGTGACTAAGTCAGGCTGAGGTGACTCATGGTAACGCTGGTCAGATCAGGCTGAGGTGACTCATGGTAACGCTGGTCAGGTCAGACCGATGAGACTATCAGTGGTGACCTGAGTTTTAGAGATGACTCAGGACAGCGAGCTGGTCTGGTCACAAACCCGCCTCCAACAGCCTACTCCCTCCTGGCCAACAACTGGTTGTTGTTGTTGTTGTTTTGTGTGTGTGTGTGTGTGTGTGTGCGTGTGTGTGTGTGTGTGTGTGTGTACACTGCCATGGAATCATCAGCCGATGCTGTAGGGTAATATCATCTCTTTTGTGGGAATGTTGATAATTCGAGGATATTCTCCGTCGTTTCACGAACTGTATATAAATCCACTTAGAATATGAACTGGAATTAAAAGATGGTTATAGGAATTAATGAATTATATCTTCGTATCTCGGCCGGTTTCACTCCACTTCAGATATGTGCATTTCAGAACTGTCTGCTCGGGTCGAACATGTAACAATTTCTTTCATGACGATGATTTCTGAGCATGACGGGCGGTATGACCCCTGAAGCACGAGAGAACGACCCAAGGGCACGGTGCTGTAACCTCTGACCTACTCCCTTCAGGGCAGGTCGAAGGTCAAGTCGTCATACCGAAGAATCGTGCCGTCGTGCTCAAGCGTCCAGTGTGTATGATGTCCCCTGTGGCCACGGTGCACCTCCACTGTTGGCTGATGCACGATAACACACCGGGAGTTCGATACTTCGTCCACGTTCCCTACCAACCTGTTATTGTACTGCTCCCGAAAAGCACAAGGCAGAGATTCTCTCATTCACAATTTCTCTCTCTTTCTCTATAACGCATCATTAACGGTTTCAGATTTATGATATACTGATTAAAATCCAGATCACACACACACACAAACACACACATACACACACGAGTGTCATGCTTACAAGCTTCGTGGAATATGACACCTGCAACCGGTGGGCGCTGAACCAGTGGATCTACAAAGGGGAAAAAGAAAGGCGGGGGCGGCGTTGCGATGACTCGTTCCTGAGCCACTGGACGAGGCAGGGAACGGAGCAAGAGTTCACATCGCCGTAGCGCTGGCTGATGACAATATACCTCCCATGATGTGTAGGTGGCAGCACTAGACCATCCTCGCACAACCCTCAGTACCGGGTGGAATACTCACAAACGCCGCCATGGACGAGTACTAAGTGCAGTGATGTAAGTGTCGAGTGTTGCACTCATGTTGCAGCACTGACGTCAGCAGGAAGACTCTGCAGTAGTGATTACAATACCGGTAAACAACAAGGTGTCTTGGCCAGCTGGGGATCCTACCCCACACATTAGCCTCAAGACACTGACATCAGGGACGAAAATATACGATAAAGTTATTTTCAAACCGAAACGAATGAAATCTCAAAATATTTCGTACGGTATGATATTTCGGGACGGACGTGTAAACAGAGAAAAGCTGAGAGACTTATGATTGGTGGAAATTCATGTGGTTGGGATCATTTGGCTGTCTCATGAACCAACCAGATGACAGGATTTGTAACCACAGCTGACCAGACATGGCTGAGTGGTCCCCGACGAGCTGGTCAGATACGAGTGAAAAGCATTACAGTCTGTTTTGCTTCTCCGTCAGGTAGCGGGCGCCCTGGCCGTCTCGTATAACTTTGTTCATAGACAACGTAGCGGGCGAGAGCCGGTGGTATTGCTGGGTCGTGAGAGGGAGGGAATATGGAAGGCAGGTGAGGGAGGCGGTGAGGAAATGGCCTCATAAACAGCCGTGTGAGGAACTGTGAGGGAAATAATGTGGGAGGAAGATGGCTGGGGAATTGAGGGGATTATATTGTGTATAGACAGAGAGCCCCAGAGTGGGGGTAGGAACCTGGGGGAGAGTCCCCTGGGAGGCCAGAACTTCCATAGATTTTTTTTTCTTTTTCTCAAGAAACAAACAAAATCACAGTAGCTTCAGCGAGACTCCCAGCTCTGAAAACATTTTCAGTTTGGTTCCATGGCTCTCTCACTACATGACGGTGGTTGGGAAATCGATATATTACTCTCTAAAAAAATAGAAGGTGGAAGAAAGCAAGTGCTACAAAATGATGGGATTTCATCTACCAGCTTCTCACTATGTATTGTGACATATCTCAGAGCGAGACATGCATTATGCATACCTTTATCGTACAGTATCAACATCCTCCAGCCCAGGTGAAGTGTGATACCGCATACTCCGTCCCCGGCCTGAGTCACGCTAAGACATTGTTATCATTTCTCATCCGAAGTCAATCCAGTAGATCAGACCCAATGCGCCTGTGACCACAAGCCCTCAGACCACTCGCATGTAAATACCTCCCTCATGGCGATATGTGTGTGGGTATATTCCCAGACACTGGGCCGATTACACCACTGTTGAGTTAAGTCCCTGACAGAGGCACTGAGGAAAGCTGAGATTCATCCTCAGTCGTTTACGTGAGTCATCTTTATCTTCAGGAACAAACAGATGAGTGAATCATTTCTCTCTGAGGCAAGACCCAGGAGAGGATGGGTATATACGAGAGGTTCCATCAACCAAGCTTTGAGAACCTGTCATACATGGATGATTCCCAGTGAAAGTTGAGCTACATGAAGACGAGTTAATCGTACTTAGATGATACTTTCATGTACCCTTAATTACGACAGATGCAAATCCACAGCGTTGCTCTAATGAGCAGGTCCAATTCTGTGCGAAAACTGGATGATACTATGCGGGATCTTCTTCCTCTTGTGCTAAAAAAAAAAGAATTTCTGCTGCTGAGGCACTTGGGAGTCCCTTTATATTCCAAATGAACCTCCGACCAATTCATACACGAAGGAGTCAGGAATGTGAATACCGCTTTGATGCACTGCAGTGGGAGCGGGAGGAGCTGGCGAGGGTCGAATTCTTACCAGTCATACTGAGGGGTAAGCACGATGACAAAGAGAGACCCACACGCACACGACCACATTAAGTGATCATGAAACAGATCATGAAAACAAGTGTGAAATTCCTACAGACGGTGCAACGACTTCGCTCCTAAGATGATGGCTGATCAGATCCAATGTAGAGGATGTAATATTACAAGTACTTATCGAAATGTTTACCCAAGAGGGAAACCTTTACGTCAACAGACCAAATCGGGAGGGAGGAGCAAGGACGAGGGAATAGTCACTTGCAAGGAAAAACAAGAATCATTTTCGTTCCTCGTCACATTCTACTACAGACTACACCATGAGGCTCGCATGACAGACTACACCATGAGGCTCGCAAGAGTCCTCATCATGGATTAGCCCAGTTTCGAGATACAGGTCGCGGTGGCAAGACCTGACCATCGTGGGGACTCGGGTGATTCTACAGGATCCAGCTAAGGGCTACAACAAACCGCTGGAAAACTGACGGTCACGCAGGAGCTTAAGTACACGAAGACAGACACCAGCTGCCTTCGATGGAAGGAGCGTACTAGTGTCCTGCTGGAAACATATGAATCATAACCAATGAAATCAGCCTGAGTATACACGAACTGCTGCTGGGAGAGGGAAGAGCTGGGAGAGGGAGGAGCTGGGAGAGGGAGGAGCTGGGAGAGGGAAGAGCTGGGAGAGGGACGTGCTGGGAGCGGGAAGAGCTAAGAGAGGGAAGCGCTTGGAGACGGAGGAGCTGGGAGAGGGAAGAGCTAAGAGAGGGAAGAGCTAAGAGACGGAGGAGCTGGGAGAGTGAAGAGCTGGGAGAGGGAGGAGCTGGGAGACGGAGGAGCTGGGAGAGGGAAGAGCTGGGAGACGGAGGAGCTGGGAGAGTGAAGAGCTGGGA